>OX376375.1:83841510-83947418 GCA_947369275.1 Nemotelus nigrinus
AGTGTGAATAAGCGCACATTGATATGTTTTGGTTGCAGTGTGAATAAGCGCACATGGCAATAAATCTAGTACGTGTTGATAGAGTGGCGCTAGAAATGTTGGTCAAGTGTAGCGTGTGAAAGTTGAACACATGTGATTCATATAGAATATTGTGTCATGGGAAATTTATGTGTTATTGATTTATTTCAGGGCATGCTGAGGTTTTAGATATAAAATTAAAGTTCAAAGCGGTATCAGCGATATTGGAGGGAGAAATCTGGCTACAGCTTGGTAAACAAGGATATTCTGCGGAAGACGTCCAACAAGAGTGCGACATCACCGAAGAATTAGAGACTAGTTTACAAGTACTAGAAGACAAAGCCAAGATGTCTGAGTTTAGTCTAGAGACTGCCATAAAAATAATTCCTACTTTCGAGGGAAAGTATAAGGAATTAGAATCCTTTTTGAAGATAGTAGAATTACTAAATTCCACATTAACCGCTTCAGGAAAAACCCAACTCATAGATTTCGTCACTAAAGTTAAGCTTACCGCGAATGTGAGATTATCTTTGATTAACACCTCAATCAGCACTTTTGAATCTTTAAAAAATGAATTATCTAGCAGGTTTAGAAACAATAAAACAGTACCACAGATTCATTCTATGCTCAGTAACATGTGTCAGAACAGATCTTCTGTTACTACATATAAAGATAAAATTTTATCTTTGGTAGATGAGCTCAATCAGTTACAAGTACAGGGGCTAGGTAATCAGGCTACGGAACCAGAAAAGAAAGTTATCGCGCAAATGAACGATACTTATGCACTCACTATCTTTAAAAGTGGACTTAATGACCAGCTGAAGGGCACAATATTTTCAGCTAGGCCCAAAACTTTTGCTGAGGCAGTATCATTAGCGCAAGAGATTGAGACATTAGAATCTCAAGCTACGAGTAGCGTAATGCATATCGGCAATTTTGCAAATAGTAGAAATAACCGTGATCGAAGATACAGAAACAATGGCAATGATAGAAATAGCAATGGTAATAGGGATAGAGACAGTCGAAGAGATTTTAGGAATAAAAGATACGATAACCATAGAAATTTTAATAGAAAAACAGATAACAGATCAAATCATTATAGAGATAATAATGATAACAGAGATAATAACCGTAGGAATAACAGATATGCCAACAACCATAGTAATCACCGCAATAACAATAATAGAAGCTTACACGTAATTTCGGACCAGGGAAACGCCCTAGGTTCCGGAGAGGAAATGAGGAACCTCCCGGAATAAATAACACGAGTAAAGAATGTAAAATTTACAGAATAACAGATGGCTGCACGAATTACGTAAGAATTTATAATGATGGAGCGAATAGACAACTATCGTTCTTAATAGATACGGGTGCAGACGTATCAATTTGTAAAGTAGGTATATTTAAGGCGTTAGAACATAGAGTGAATAGCAAGGATAAAATTAAGTTAACTGGTATTACTAAGGAAGTAACTACGTCTTTAGGTACTTCGAAATTAAATTTATTAATTGGGAACAAAAGGATAACAGAACTATTTCACATTGTAGACGACAATTTTCCGATTAGTACAGACGGTATTATCGGTAGAGATTTATTAGTTAGTTTCATGAGTAAAATAGATTATGAAACATTCACCATTTCTTTTAGTGTGTCAGATGAAGAAATTGTATTACCCATGGATACTAAACGTCAGAACCATTCGGGAATTAATATATCCGCGAGAACTGAAGCAATAGTTCCGATAAATGTAAGCATTGATGAGGATAGCATTGTGCTGAACGCAGAAATTGAGAAGGGTGTTTTCATCGGAAACACTATTATACCAGCCAAAGGCGTTCGACACGTAAAGGTTCTGAACACAACTGATAGAGATGTAGTCATAAGCAACTTCAACATAGAGGTTGAACCACTGAAAAACTACAAGGTATATGCAGGAAAACAACAGAGAGGTGATCAGAAACGTTTCGAGAAACTGCTGGGAGTTATAGATAAAGATAATTTGGACAAAAGATCTATGGACAGCTTGCTTGAGATAATCAAAGAGTATCAAGATGTTTTTCACTTGGAGGAAGAGAAGTTGACAACAAACAATTTCTACAGACAAAAGCTGCAGATGGCAGACGATAGTCCGGTCTACATTAAGAATTATAGGCTACCTCAAGCTCAAAACGAAGAAATATTACAACAAGTCAGAGACTTAGAAGACAATGATATTGTCGAACCGTCAGTAAGCCCATACAATTCACCACTTTTGGTTGTACCGAAGAAGACTTCAGATGGTAAAGCTAAGTGGAGACTTGTAGTGGATTTTCGTAGATTGAACGACAAAATCATCAATGATAAGTTTCCTTTGACTAGATTGGAAGACGTTCTAGATAAGCTCGGTAGAGCGAAGTATTTCTCAACTTTGGACATGACTAGTTCATTCCACCAGATCGAACTTGAGAAAGAATCTAGACCCGTCACAGCGTTTTCGACCAGTGATGGTCACTATCAATTCAAGAGACTACCATTTGGATTAAAGATTTCGTCCAACAGTTTCCAACGGATGTTGACGATAGCTTTGAGTGGTTTAAGTCATGAGGCATTCCTATATGTAGATGACATCATAGTTTTTGGATGCAGTGTCAAACACCACAATGATAATCTTCGCAAAGTGTTACAGCGAATGCGACAGTACAACTTGAAGTTGAACCCTGGGAAGTGTCACTTCTTGAAATCGGAAGTAGTGTATTTAGGGCATTTGATAACCAGTGAAGGTGTTAAAACAGACCCATCTAAATTTGAGACGATCAGAAACTATCCGGTTCCGAAATGTGCAGATGAAGTACGCAGATTTGTTGCGTTCTGCAACTACTACAGGCGTTTTATTCCGAATTTTGCCGGAATTGCCAAAAGTTTGAACTCGCTATTGAAAAAGAACGTTACGTTTGAATGGACCGAAGAATGTCAAAAAGCGTATGAAACACTTAAGAATAAATTAATTGAGCCACCAATTTTGCAGTATCCAAATTTCGAAGAACCATTTATTTTAACAACTGATGCATCTAATTACGCATTAGGCGCTGTATTATCGCAAGGTGAAATTGGACAGGACTTACCAATTTCGTATGCAAGCAAGTCGCTAGCAAAGCACGACATCAACAAACCAGTCATAGAAAAAGAACTTTTAGCCATACATTGGGGCATAAACTTTTTCAGACCCTATCTCTACGGAAGAAAGTTCGTAGTTGTCACAGACCATAGACCACTAGTATCTTTATTCACCCATGCAAATCCTTCATCAAAACTCACTAGAATTAGAGTTGACTTATCGGATTATGATTTCACGATTGTCTACAAGAAAGGCAGCATGAACACGAATGCTGATGCCTTGTCAAGGATTGAGTTGGATTCTGACTCTTTAAAAGCATTGATACCTCCAGTTATAGATGAAACAGCAAAGCGTAAACTATTAGCAATTACAAGGGGCATGGCAAAGAAAACAGAGGATAAAAAGCAAGAAACCCGCAGCGAAAGCAACCACGTAAAAGTAGAACCTGATCAATTCTATTGTTGGGATTGCACTAGCTTGTCGGATATCACCGGTGTTATGAAGTTAAAATTTATCCTGCGCAATGATGAAAATAAAGGTATTGATATCGTACGTACGAAAGATATTGTAAAAGTATATTGTAGCGATATATCTAACGTGAAACCAGTTTCCGTTAATGCAAAGCTAACAATAAATAGGGGTACCCGCAGACACAAAAGTAATGAGAATAATAGTGATAATCCACATTCAGAATACGTTTTGATTATGGAGAAACTATTAGATTTTGCTAGACGTAACAAAATCCAAGAACTCTCATTATCAAGTGATGATATTATATTGAAGTCTATAGACAAGGAAGAATTTAAGAAAGTATTTAACCTGTTGCAACGAAAAGGTAAAGATAACGCGCATATGAAGCTAAGAATAATGATATACAAGCCACCCGCTAAGATAACGAATAGAGATGAACAGGTGAAATTAATAGAAGAATATCACAATTCACCGCACGGAGGACATTTAGGGATTCGCAAAACTTTGTTAAAGCTAAAACAAAGATATTGCTGGAAAAACATGAACGGTATGGTTAAATCCCACATAAAGAATTGCACACCTTGTCAAATAAACAAACAGGTGAGACACACAAAAGAAGAAATGATGAAAACCGACACACCAACAACGAGTTTTGAAACAATACAAATAGATACCGTAGGTCCACTAAGAATATCTAATAACTATAGATACATATTAACCTTACAATGTGAACTAACTAAATTTGTAGTAGCGTTCCCAATAGAAAATAAGGAAGCACAAACCATAGCTGTAGGAATAGTTAATGAGTTTATATTAAAATATGGACATTTCAAAGTACTCAAGTCTGATTTAGGTACTGAATTTACAAATAAGCTTAAGAACAACATCTGTGATTTGCTAAAGATAAAACAAATATTTTCAACACCATATCACCACCAAACTTTAGGAGTAGTAGAAAGGAATCATCGGGTACTAAACGAGTATATGTATTCGTTTGCTGATGACCAACAATGGGACAAATGGGTTCCATATTACACATTTGCGTATAATACAACCCCAAATGTAGATACAAACTACACTCGATTTGAATTGATTTTCGGTAAACTTCCATATTTACCAAATGACATAGTTGATAATCAAGATGTAATTTACGATTTAGATGATTATGCCAACGAGTTAAAGGCAAGATTGAGGATGTCGATCAATAGAGCACGAAGTTTGATTGAAAAAGTTAAAATCAAAAGAACAATGAACCAAACAAATATACATTCTTTGAATCCTAAAATAGGAGATTTCGTACTTTTGAAAAATGAAAATAGAAAGAAACATCAACCGCCATATAAAGGTCCATATAGAGTATTGGACATGGATCACTGTAATGTCACTTTAGACATAGCAGGAAACCGTAAATTAGTACATAAAAACAGATTAAAACCTTACCACACATGTAACATAAAAAACAATGTACTTGAATAAAAAAAATATATATATATGAACCTACATATAAAAATTTTGTAATAAAAACGTTCAGAATGATACGCATTATGTTAAGTTAAGCTAAGTAAGCATTATTGTAAATAAAAAAAAAAATATATATTGAACCATAAAAAAAAATATATTGAACCTACAAATAGAGAAATTTTGTTATATCTTAAAGTATATTAATAATGATAAATTTTGTTATGACTAAAGATAAGAGAATATTATTGTAAAAACCCCTTCTGGGATTATTGAACCTAATGTTGTGATTAGTCTTCATTTTTTTTTTTGTTGCAAATGAACCCTAATCAAAAAAAGGGTAAAAGTGTAATGATATAACATCACATGCATGAAATAAATCAAAACAAAACAAACAAGTCAAAATAGAACACCATGCAATTCATTAACATTGTCTACGTAATAGCAGACCACACAATGTTATACAACTGACCATATCAGGTTTCCGAGTAGCGACCGTGAATATCCATGCCATATGGAGTATTCAAATGTAGTACAGAGTCATGTTGCGATCGATAATGAATTATGTGTCACTATGGCACGCGATACAAATATGATATGTTTTGGTTGCAGTGTGAATAAGCGCACATTGATATGTTTTGGTTGCAGTGTGAATAAGCGCACATGGCAATAAATCTAGTACGTGTTGATAGAGTGGCGCTAGAAATGTTGGTCAAGTGTAGCGTGTGAAAGTTGAACACATGTGATTCATATAGAATATTGTGTCATGGGAAATTTATGTGTTATTGATTTATTTCAGGGCATGCTGAGTTTAGATAATAAAATAGGTTAAGTTATGTTTGTAAGGTTTTGTAAAAATCGTATATAAGGAGTGGTAAGAATGTTTGAAAAATAGATTCATTTGAGTAAGCGTGCAATACACTGTTTTATTCTATTGGGTCTCTGCTCTTGCGAGGTTTTTCTTGCAAAGCATAATTCAAGCACGGCAAATGTCTAAGACTAGCTTTGACATGGTGCCATCATTAACTGCGGCTTCGCCGCTCTGGTAGGTAGAATAGTGGTACAATCCATTCTCCACAGTTGAGTTAGACTAATCTTTACTCCACCACAGTAAGGACCCTACGTCGATTCAAACAAACGGAGAAATATCCCAAGGCCCAACAACGAACATATTTCAATATATATATATATATGTATATATATATATATATATATATATATATATATATATATATATATATATATATATATATATATTTATATATATATATATATATATATATATATATATATATATATATATATATATATATATATATATATATATATATATATATATATATATATATATATATATATATATATTTATATATATATATATATATATATATATATATATATATATATATATATATATATATATATATATATATATATATATATATATAGATGTATATAAATATGAATTTTTGGTGAAACGAGTCTTAGACCAATTTTCTTCGAAAGTTAGTGTAATTACATATGTTGTATTTTCTGAAATCTTCAATATTGATGGCACTGTTGTTAATAGTGACCTGCACGAAAAAAGCAATCATGAAAAATTTCAAGTTTTATCAGACGAAATTGTAGGTCTATTTTAATTATAGCTCTAAAGTCAAAATTCCCAATACATGGAATTTTTACTTGGAAGGTCACGCACGATCAATAATAATTTTCCATGATGAATGTCATCTGTCAACTAACTCATTCAAAGTTTGAATACGTGCGGGAAATTGCAGATTTTTCTAAACCTATTATTATTACTAAACATAAAGATTCGGTTATGATGGGTAATAAGCAAAGTGTCGAATCCTTCCTTGAAATAGATTTTCCAAATTTGGGTGTTACGACCTGTATATGACCAGGACCCGAAAAAAAACTGCCCCAGCACATTGAAGTCTTGGCCCGCAATATTTATATATTTTTCCACAGTTCTAAGCGGCAAACGGAATACAGCCAATGTGAAGAGAGCTTTAACGTTAAAATCCATAAAACACTAAAAACATCTGCGACCAGAAAACGTTGTTTCCAAAATCTTATCTCACCACCACTTCACATACGAACAGCTCATAACAACAATTGAGCAAAAACTTGCCCAATATGCATGCCACTTTTCTGGCATTTCCGATATTTGTGTTTGGGTGCAACATGTGCTTTGCATGGCATGGCGCATATACGTCGCGTAACCAGTCATAGCTGGTTGGACCTTTATTCATCCAACTTACGTGAAACCAGCAAGTCTAAACTCATAGGCTCTGTTTGACTAGCATTACATAAAAAACTATTGTACTCCCTTTTAATGTAAAGTACTCCGTTTGGATTAGGAAATATACTCCCCTGAAAATTTTCAAAACGACAGCACTGCTCTTGAGTGGCAATGCCGAATCCCGGTCGCTGGTAGCTGGAGTTTCAGACCACATTTTCATATCCGAACGATCAGCCAATCAGATTGCTGGCCTCCGGCGGAAGATATGTCGAAGATGAACCAATTCCACCTCAAAATTGTGTGCAACGAAGGCTCGGATATTCAAATGCGGGCTCAGGGGCCATACACCGGTGTCTCGTATGAAACCAGCCAAACCATCACGATGTGACGCTGTAAACTTTCGCAACTCATTCTCAGTAGACATGGGTAACGCAGCAAATTTTGAAGCGCTGATACACTGATACCGGCGCCAGCAGTGGTATCAGCGCACTGCGCTATGATACCATGATCTTACATACGGCGCTGGTAGCATTGCGCTAATGCCATGACGCTATGATTCACTCAAAAAAACCTGATTGAAAAAGCTTGTATGGAACGAGAGCAACCCACATTTGAACTTACTAATTTTCCGATATAAAATACCCAGGCTATAGTATGTACCCATTCAGGTATCTTCCCAAACGTGCGTACGCGTAGGTATATTGCTTTGCATCAAACAGACTTGAGATACGTATACTCAACTCATATCTTTGCGCCGCGCCATAGCATAGCGCCAAGCCAAATGGTGTTGACATTGCAAAGCGGCAGCGCCAACACCATTGATACCGAAGTGCGTTACTGAGCTACTAATACCGAAGTGCGTTACTGCGCTACTGATACCGGCAATCGGTATCAGCGCAGTGGTATCATGGCTAGTGCTTCAACGCAATTGCGCGGCGCAGCGCTGCGTTACCCATGTCTAATTCTCAGCTCTTTTTCCCACAATATTTTGGGTTCGAATCCATTTCAACGTCACCACAATGGAATATAGTTCTAGTTTACCGTTTAAATACACATTACCGCAGACGTAGTTCAGTCTTATTTTCAGTTCTAAGTAGTGATGGGCAAAATGGCTCTTTGAAGTGAGCCAGCTCCGTAAAACGCACTCACTTTAAAAAGTCGCTCTTTAAGAGCCACTCAAAAGAGCCACTTCAAGCAACTTTTTTATGGTTGCAAAAGTATAAAGTAAATTGCTATTTTTTGTTGTTTTATTAATAATAATAAGCTTAAATCTAATATAATATAACATTACTTTCAAAATATAATATAGCATATAATATAAATTTAAAAATAAACCATAAAATCATATCTGAAAATCTTTCCATATAAGTGGCCACTCTACTCAATCGTTGATTCACTATCTCCAGATTCTGGGATGTAAATCATTCTTTTCCTTCCACCAATTGAAAGGGTCAGCAGTTCTGGGTATATTTACATGTTGTAAATACTTATCCATTTCGTTAATGCCTGCAGCTACATAGCTTTGCTGGGTTCTTACACTGTTGACTTTGTCATCAAATTTTCGCCATAGCAAATTTTGTGTTCCTTGTGCTGTGGGTACCGAAACTAGATGTATACAAGCAAGTTTGTATGTGGATTCATTTTGAAATGCTAGTCTTTTAAATCGTGGATCTAAAAGAACGCTCTCTAGGCAAAACATATTTTCTTTATATAATTTAAATCTGTTTGAAAGTTCTCTTTGGATCACATTTAAAAAACTGCGTACATCAGCAGTTTTATACTCGTTCAGACAGAGTTTTGAAATGTAGCTTATAATCGTTGATATTAATAATATATAATTTTGAAATCGATACTGTTTTCTCACTGCTTATTTCTAGAGTAGCCTCATTGAAGATGCTCAATATATCAGGGGCTGTTTTCATAATATTCCATTCATCAGAAGAAGGAGTTGGTAGATTTTAGTTCAGGACACCTAAGGTGGCTAATAGTGGCTCTTTTACTTCTTGAATGCGCACAAGCATAGATTACGTAGAGTTCCACCTGGTAATAGCATCAAACTTTAATTTAAGCTCTACGTGTTCCATTTGCCTCTGTTTTTGTTGTAATTTTACCGTTATTTTGCTACCAAAATTTTTTCGGACGGTTTTCCGTCAGATTTCATTTTGCCGTATCTTCGAAACTAGTCCGCTTTTTCCCAAACTTGTATGGAAATTTCGCCCGAAACAACTCAAAAAGGCCCCCAAATTCATGCTAGTCAAAAAAAAAAATATTTTGGAAAAATGAAGGTTTTTGCCCAATTTCCCCTATCAAAAATTTTTTTTGCCCTTGAAATATCACTATTGTACTCCCCGACCACTTCCAATCATCGAAAACGTCCTAAAGGCAGCTTTTGCCAAACTGTGGCCAAAAAACCCCTTACTCCCCTACAAAACCGAAATTTTTATATCGCAGCAATAGGTCTTGGCCCGTTATGTCCCAAACCACCTTAACCCCAAATTGGCCGATTTTGTCCGATTTCAACTACTTTTGCCCTAAAAACTTTTTGAAGAACGAAAATATTCGATACGAACCTCTTCCATATACCTGTTCTAGTGTATACGCTTAAAAAATGGACGTTTTTGCCCATTTTCCTCTCTCAAAAATTTTTTTGCCCTTAAAATATCACTATTGTACTCCCCGACCACTTCCAATCATCGAAAGCATCGTAAAGGCAGTTTTTGCCATACTATGGCGAAAAAAAACCCTTACTCCCCTACGAAACCGAAATTTTTCTATCGCAGCAATAGGTCTTGGCCCGTTTTGTCCCAAACCACCTTAACCTCAAATTGGCCGATTTTGCCCGATTTCAGCTACTTTTGCCCTAAAAGGATCTCAACCTTTTCCTACTTAGCACTTTTAGTGGTACTTTCAGTTTTTCCGGACGGTTTTTCGGCAGATTTCATATTGCCGTATTTTCAAAACCAGGCCGCTTTTTCTCAGACTTGTATGGAAATTTCGCCCGAAACAATTCAAAAAGGTCCCCAAATTCATGCTAGTAAAAAAAAAAATGTTTGGGGAAATGAACGTTTTTGCCCAATTTCCCCTATCAAAAAATTTTTTTGCCCTTGAAATATCACTCTTGTACTCCCCGACCACTTCCAATCATCGAAAGCGTCCTAAAGGCAGTATTTGCCAAACTATGGCCAAAAAACCCCTTACTCCCCTACAAAACCGAAATTTTTGTATCGTAGCAATAGGTCTTGGCCCGTTATGTCCCAAACCACCTTAACCCCAAATTGGCCGATTTTGTCCGATTTCAACTACTTTTGCCCTAAAAACTTTTTGAAGAACGAAAATATTCGATACGAACCTGTTCCATATACCTGTTCTAGTGTATACGCTTCATCTCTAAAATCGACCTATGAAATGCACCGCCTAATAGCCAACATTTGGCTACTAAACTACTCGTGAACCAGAGCAAAATATACGCACGTAAACGCATACTGTGTGTTCACAAAATGTCGCCATCAATAACCGCACACGATCAGTATCCATCATTCGCACAGTTCTTCATTCAACGGAGTCGACTCTTTTATTCCTCACTCGCACAGTGTTCATTCAACGGAGTCGACTCTTTTATTCCTCACTCGCACAGTGTTCATTCAACGGAGTCGACTCTTTTATTCCTCACTCGCACAATGTTCATTCAAAAGAGTCGACTCTTTTATTCCTCACTCGCACAGTTTCATTCATTCTTCATTCAACGGAGCGACTCTTTTCACTGTGCAATACGATAGTCGTATACATATGTTCGTGTTCCGACGTTAGAATAGCATAGATTTCGCTTCAAGTACACACGGTAGTCTAATGAAGTATTGCCGTGTGTATATGCATAAGCTTTATTTGGTCGGGTGGTTGTTTGAGTGGCTCCGCAATATCGCTATTGCCACTAAAGTGAAGGTATGAAGTGTGCGGAGCTATTCTAAATGATGGCTCAAATAGCTCTTTCAAAAGAGTCGAAGAGCTGAGTCGCTCAGAGTTGAAGAGTTGACTCACACAGCTCCTTCAAAAGAGTCGCTCTTTTTGAGCGACTCGCTCATGAGCGACCCATCACTAGTTCTAAGGTAACATAATAATTCGTAAAAGGTAGATGTCACACTTTTATCGATACATATTACTATTATATGATGCTTGCATATTACTACTTGTCTAATTTGTCGGGAAAGTATGATATCGAAAAATATAATATTGTGCGACATTATAAAACCAAGCATAATTCATTTGATGAATGTTTTTGGACTATGTTAAGAAGTCTTTGCAGAAGCAGCAAATTGTTCTGACAGAGCTCTGTCACACGATGCTGTAGCTACAAGAGCGCCAAATTAAGTTTGTTATTTTCTCGGTAAACTCATCCAACCACTTACGGATTCATTAAGGCTTCGAATATATTGTTGGAAAAATTCAAAAATAAAACCTAGATAGTATCGCAAATAAAAAAACAAATGCAGTTTTCTAATTCTATCTGTACTCGACGAATAGAAGATACTGCTAAACATTTAAATATTCAATCATTTCATAGATATGACTTGAAGAGCTGTATATTTTAGTTTAACTATTGACTCTAGCACGGACATTTCATCAACGCCGCAATTTTGTTTGATACTGCAGAGTGTAATTAATGATGATTTTCTGGCATTCCTTCCCAAGAAAAATCAAATAAGGGGTTAAAAAATTTCTCGACATTTTTTTTTTTACATGTTATTTAAGAAAAATAAAATTGACTTCAATGACCGGATCAGAAAACGGATTTGTTTCTCTAATAAAATTTAAATATATATTAACAAATCTACCATCATTTGATTGTTCAGCAGCACCAAGAATATTTGGCAGAACGTGTTTCATCTAATAAATAAGATGCTGTAATGAAGACTGTCATTAATGTAGTGAACTACATATATTCGAGCACGAGAGCTGAATCATAGAAAATTCAAGAGCCTTTTGGTAGAGCCGAGCAATAATTATGGTGATGTCATTTGACATACAACTGAGACTAAGCGACGAAGCAGAGGAAAAGCTCTCGACCGATTTTCCTTATTACGAATGGAAATTATATTGTTTTTACAATAGAACATGAAAGTTTACAATGAACTTGATGATGATCGATGGTGGAGTCTTGTAGGATTTCCTTGTGGCATCACGGGGAAATTAAATGAATTGAATCAATCTTTACTAGGTGAAAGCAAATTTATAACGCAATGACCCAAAAAGTATTTGCATTTGAAGACAAGCTGAGCATTTATTGCGAAGACATAAAAAATGAAAAGCAAGATCATTTTTCCACACTTTAGTTGGCTAATTAAAATGGTAGTATATTTACGGATAGTTACCATGTATATTTAAATTACCTAAATTCACTATCCGCTGAATTCGAACGAAGATTTGGAGAGTTGAGAAATTTCAAGAAATCTTTTTTGCTTATTGAAAACCCCTGTCGCTTCGAATCAGCAGTTACTAATCAGTTACTAGAGCTGGGATTTAGTGTTTCACAATTGTTTTTAAAATTAAAATCGACTCGAATTTGGAGGTTACATTTAACGAAAAAAGAGAGGTAAAGGAGTATGCGGAATTGTGGCAACTGGTACCGGCAAATTATAAGGCAGTCAAAAGCTGCACCCAGTTGCTTTTGACGTTGTACACATCGACTTATCTGTGCGAATCATCATATTCGAAAATGATGTATGCAAAAAAAGTTTTTAGAAATCGGCTTACTGATTTCCACTAACACGATATCTGAAGAATTACAGTAGCAATTTCCAGCTTGATTTAAATAAAATTTTGAAAACTTTGTCACACTGTCAGAGGTCGTTTTTACTAAATGTAATTTTCACCATGATGTCTCTTGTATAAATGCCTTTGTTTTTGCAGCTATCACAAGACTGAGGCCCACGTAGTTTAGTACTCATTTCTTAGTGGCCCTGATATAAAAAAGGTTGAGTATGGCTGGCCTAGGCTCTAACTTGCGTCCAAAATGTACACGTCTTCAACTGTGAGTAGTGCATTTTTGTAGCATGCAAGATCCTAAAACTAACTGAAGTTTCTTGTACTAAGGCAACAGTATTATAATTCCTGCACAAATAGCAGTGACATTTAAAAATGATTCATTAAGTCAAATTTGCTTTATTCGCAAAATCATACAAAAACAGCAAACTTAAGTAGTTAGATGAAACTTTAGTATGGTACTTACATTTACTAAACTACATCACTGTCTACCTTTTCATTCGCAATAGAAACGCATGACGACTATGCGTTGAATCTGCCGGCAGATATTTGTCATAAAAATCTAATATCACTTCTTCGATTTTAAAACCGAACTTCTGATATAAACAAATAGCAGGATTCGTAGCAGATACATGTAATGTGATATCTTTTCCCATGCAGGTCTGCAAGTAGAAAATAAATCAATAAATAAATATTATCTACGAAAATATTCATATTGTTTTGAGATCAATGCGAATTTTGTGCTTCGTGTACAATGAATCACAAATGTTTTTGCACAAATTACCTGTGTCAAATGGTATAACATGAAATTTGCAATTCCACTGCGTTGCCAACCTGGCCGTACAGCCATGAAAGAAATGTATGCTTCATTATAACCAACATCAGGCACTAAGAATGCGCATCCTACGACTAGTTTTTTGTATAGAGCAACAACGCTAAAATCAGGATAACTCAAGCATTCGGACACTGAAATAGAATAAATATCTATTAAAAGAAATTTATGCTTAACTATGGTGCAATATAAGCGCAACATAATATATTTATTTTCTTCAAAGTCAAAAAAAGCGAATAAAGAATATATAGTGCCTTAACTTGCAATGCAATACGTATTTCAAGACTTTTGTCTCTTTGACGTCCCTTTGACGATCAGGAATAGATAAGCTTGATTGCAACTACTCGGCTGGGTTGATATTTAAAATTGAACAAACCCAATGATACCATTTTGAAGATAGTTCGCAAAATTTAGAAACTTTGGACTCTTGTGATGATATATTTATACATTTGCCTCGACTATAGAAATCTTACAGAAGAACGTATGTAGGAGAATTTACTTAAGTTAATTCAGAGTTGATCACAACATTACTCAAGAGAAATCAGTTTTTACTGGAGGAAATTTGAGTCTGATTTCAGTGGAATAATATGGTACATGTTCTCATACTGTCCGTATACATAAAGGAAAGGTAGATTCTATGAAAGATCCGAAATGAAAATATTAAATAGGAAAGGTCTCAAGTAGCGGTCTAACGATACTCCAGAAAGGATTATCATTTGGTCAAACACAAAACCTTTTACATGATAAATTCGATTCCGAAGATAATGTATTTGAGCAGTTTACATAGCTCACTTTCCAAGATTCCGAAATTCACATTACGGCTAAATACTTTGCAAGAATTAGTTTGGTTGTCCTTTCGGCATGATAAAAAGAGCATTTGCAAGTACGCTTTGCGAAATATTTACAAAGGCACTTACGTTTTCTTCATTTCTATGGAAGAAAAGAACTAAGTATGCAATGTTATAAACATCATGCATTACTGCGTTGCAGCATGGCCTTCATATAAAAGGCCTATCGCAAAAGCAATTAACATGCAAGATGGCGGACCTAAGCTACTTTTCCCAACCAGTCCGCACAGTGATGTTTTTTTATGGTTATAAAGAAATTCACCAGATCCACCTACAGGAGATATGAGGAAACTCATATATCATGTTAATCAATGTTTTTTTGGGATCTTTCACAAGCAATTTAGATATAAAAAGCCTTTAACATCAGACCTCAATTCATCGGGACACTTCCCCGAAATATCGTTTGTATAGAAGAATTTGCAGATGATCAAAATTTGATGATTTTTAAAGTGGAATAAATCCTACCAACCACAAACGGCAATTGTTTACAATTCACATTGCCGAAAGTAGGTGGCAGGTATTCCAAATTGCAAAGTTCTTGCGTATACAACACAATAAACACATCACGTTCATGACACTTATCCGAAATATCTTTTACGCGACAAAAACTTCGAAACCAGTGTCCGGATAGTAGGAAAATAGACTCTATTCCCTGATTCAACTGAGCAGCACCATTCGCATTACTAATTGTCAGAGAAATGTCGAACAATTGTCATTGTGCAATTCCCAATAAATCTTAATAAAGAGAGGACTACACCATTTTAAAAAGTAGCTTAATACCTGTCAGATTGCAAGTCGCGATAGGTTTTTTATATGAAGGCCATGGTTGCAGCGTGCTATAATTATCTGACAGATAAACACATGTTGATATTCATTGTAAATTAGAATTACCTTTGTCGGTACTGTTGTTCAATACGAAATAAATATAAAGGCACGTCGTCAAATATTTGTTTTTAGTCGATCGATTTGTGTTTAGATGATCAGAAAAGCAATAACGCGTGAGTACTTGTTTTTTAAATGCATGATATAAATTTTATTGCAATTTAAAATATTATTTATTGACATATTTTAAAATGCCGCGCGAAAAATCGATAAGTGAAGAAGAAAAGGGTCAAATAAAAGATTATCACGAGCTAAACATGTCTAATCCTGAGATTGCTGAGTGATTAAAAAGATCTAGCTGTGTAATCGATAATTTCATATAAATGGGGAAAGATTACGGTAAAACTAAGCGACAAGGCAGGCCACCTAAGGTGTCTCAAAGAGATAAAAGAGCGATCAGAAGGATCGCCATCAAAGAAAATTTTAATGCGAACGAAATTAGAGGGCAAATGAACTTAGAAATAGGTGTACGTAGAGTCCAACAGTTAATGAGGTGGGATTTGGACCTCACATATGACAAAAAATGTAGGAAACCTCCGCTTACGAAAAGACATAAATTGGCTAAACTGCGTTTTGCCGAAAAGTACCGATTTTGGGACGAAGAATGGAACAAAGTAGTATTTACTGATGAAAAAAATTTTAATTTTGATGGCCCAGACCGTTCCCATAAATATTGGCGGGGTGAAGGTTCTGCGAAAGAAATGCGTCAGCGTCGATATTTCGGTGGAGGGTCACTCATGATTTGGGCAGGAATAACATATGGGGGTACCACACCTATTTGCTTCGTTTCGACAAAAAAAGACTCGGAATGCTTAATTAATTTATTAGAAGAGGTGCTTTTGACCACCGAGCGGATTGCTGGCGCAAAGTTCATTTTTCAGCAAGATAATGCGCCTCGAAGAAAACTAAAAACTTTTGACGTCCCGTGGCATCTCGATTGTCGACTGGCCCGCACTTAGTCCGGATCTTAATCCAATCGAGAATTTATAGTCTATCTTATCAGCTAAAGTTTTTCATCATGGGCGCCTATACGCTACCATAAAGGAGCTAAGGGAGTCAATCAACAATAAGTGGAAGAACATCGATCTGGCAACTATCTTTACTTTAATAAATTCAAAGCCTAGACGTTTAGAAAAGAGGTTGGAAACAATAACGGCAGTCATACTTCTTACTAAGCTTACGTAATAAATAGTCACTACAAAAATTAACAATAAAAGTATTTAGTGCCTTTATAGTTATTTCGTTCTTGCTTTCTTTTATTATTATAAAATTCAAAAGAAAGGTTCTTAGTTTTTTAATACACTGTTATTGAAAGTACAATAGCGTGGAGCAATAAAATTTCGATTGAAACATTAAAAATTACTCAAAATTTATTATATACTACTAAAAGCTTTCGTGCCTTTATATTTATTTCGCGGAGTGTGCAATCATTAACGCATATCAAACACGCATAAGTGCACAAGTTTTTTTTTTGTTTTTTTTTTAAATGAATGGTTGGATAAACTAAACACAACACGGTTAAGTACAAAACACGTGTAAGTGCACATTTTATTTTGCACTAAATCGAACATATACATTAAATTCTACACGCTTAAGTGCACATAGTCATTCCTATGTGAAAAACGTTTTATTGGAATGCATACATATTTAGTTTTTAACATAAAAATTTCATGTTTTACCGATGTATCCTCATTCTTTCTCTTTGGCAAACTATGTGACGAAACAAGCAGAAGCCTTGCTTTAAAGTCGCATAACATATTCTGGAAACAATTGTAGCAATTTACTGATAGTGGGATGCTTGGCAAGACGTCTCAACTGGCCCGAAGCCCAGTCAAGAGCCTGCCAAACAAGGTAGGTGAGGGGCGAACCATCAAGAGGGCAAGTCAACAAAATAGTAAAAAAACACAAGGGCATCAGAACCGCTAGAAACACTAATGTTCGAAGAACAGTAGAAGATTTGTGCAGATTTTGAGTGTACATTCTACCACTAGCTACTTAAGACCACTACCACTAGCTACTTCTCCTATTTAAGACCAATACACCTTAAGTAATAATAGACCCTAAGCCAATTTAATTTCCATGACTTCATCAAAAGTTATAGCAAGAAAAAGGTGTTTGGGATCGGCAATGTAAGCATTTATTGATACGAAATTAAGAAAAACGCCTTGTGCTGGCAACCCTTGGCTAGCACCAAAGCCAAAAATATGTTACATCTGACTCACGTTGAAGTCAACCTACTCTGCGAATTTCGTATTGATCCGATTACTGTATTGTAAGTTATAGGGATACAGAAAACTTTAAGGTTATCACTCGCAAAAATTTTGAAATTTTCTAGATCTTAATATATGTTGTTTATTTTCTCTCAAAGATCACTACGATTTGAGAATTTTACGATAAAATCGCTTACTTAATGTATGCCAAAAAAAAATAGAAAAACATCCATAGCTGGCAACCGTATCATGGTTTTTCAACCAGATTTCTATTGAATATTGCCTACAATAAGTTTATTTGCCATATGAATTTCGTCATGATTCCATTACTGCATTTGAAGCTATAGAGCAAACAGCTTAATTTTCCTGACCGAATTTTCAAAAAATAAGACACCAAAATTACGATAGCTGGCAGCTACAACCTAATTTTTCAATCAATATTCTATCAAATGTGGCTTAGAGTAAGATTCTGCTGCTGTGTGAATTTCGCCAAAAAATGTCGACTGAATCAGAATTTATGTGGCCAAAAGCAGTTGTTTTTTTTAGTGGTTTTTCAAGATGACACCACTGGTACAGAATTTCCCACATTTCAAAATCGCATCTATCAGACCTGGTCCTACTTAAGACCAATACATTCTGTAAGTTTCAACTGTATCTGATTATCGGGTCGTAAGTTCCCGTGAACAGAAGTTTCTGATGCTAAAAATATAGGTAAATTATAGAAGGGTTACCATTCATGTCCGATGTGAAATTTCAAAAGTTTTACTTTGAATCTGTAGACAAAGCACAATATTTGTATGTGAATTGCTTTTTTTTCTTAAAAGTGAAAATCTATCAGAAGAGTCGATGGTTTGAAGGATTTCACTTTTAGCGCCTGCCGTAGCTACAGGATCGGCAGCACGTTCATACAAAACTATATTAGTACACAACTTAGTAGCATCAATACGTTTTGTAAGTTTTACAATGATTCAATAGCTCTGTTAAAAGTTATTGAGAACACGTTCGGAATTCGTTTCGCAAACTTAGTTTTTTTGAAAACTATTTTTTGATAGAATAATAGGCATATTTATAATATCACTAAAATGGCCGCCGGCACCAAAGGATTAAAGGTAACTAGCATTTGGTGAAACCTGGACCTATTCTGCATATACATCAATGTATCCTGAAAATTTATATTATATATATATATATATATATATATATATATATATATATATATATATATATATATATATATATATATATATATATATATATATACTATATATATATATATATATATATATATATATATATATATATATATATATATATATATATATATATATATATATATATATATATATATATATATATATATATATATATATATATATATATATATATATATATATATATATATATATATATATATATATATATATATATATATATATATATATATATATATGAAGAATTTTTGGCCAAATCGGTGTTAACACTAAAAAAAGATGACTGCCCCGGGAGCAGGATACTCTACAAATGGCCGTGAAAGCCCCTCGTCCCTATTAGCGAAGCATCCTTTAATCCGGCCCCGACGGAGCTCTACGCGGCTGGGTTTGCTCCCAGAAAAAGATTTAGGTGAAATTTTTGTGACTGGGTGATTCTTGTGCCACGGTGATAAATGGGACCCGTAAAGAATGAGTAATACGTATCAAATCAAATAAGATGATGCGGACGGTTAATTGCTCCTAAAAGGGCGACCCAATTCAGATCGAGATGTTTATGTGTGTGTGTTATTAAACTGGAAGTTTCTACAGATGTCAACCCGAAATACGTTATTGCAATAGTCGATGCCAACGTTCATAAAGGGACTTGAAGGTTGTATTCGTGATACTGGCAGATTCCCCATTATTTTTTAGTTCATCATTTTAGGCCGGAAGCGTGCACATTGAACACATTTCTGGACGATTGACCTTGCCAACTTTCTTCCGTTTAGTGGCCAGAAACGCTGCCGTACGGCAAAAAAACTTGAGGCCCTGTATGGAGATTTGTTAGATGTAAATCGGTCATCAACAACAATATGCATTCATCCTTCTCAAGAAAAACGGTTGGATGCTTAGCATCCTATGAAAGGTTTGCTTCCCTTAGTCTACCGCCAATACGATTTGGACCTCGATCGTCTAGGAAGGTCCCTGACGACGCTAGTTTACTTTTGGAAGATACAGGACGTTGCTTCGCTGGATCCTTTTTGGCTGCGGACAGCCAAAAAGGAACCATTATTGTAGCAAAATTCACAAACCGCCAAAAAAACGTTGCAATTAATGTTTTGGTAACGATGGAAAAAAATTGAAAGTTTATGTAATTTCTGATTTTTGGCATTGATCAATTTTTGCCAGCATAAAATTTGTAGTTTTTGCTACAATAATGGCTCTTCTTTGGCTGTATTTGGAACAGGTGTTTTTTTGTACAGGTATTTGGTGAAGTTGGTTCGTCTTTACTCAATCGTAGCATCTATGCAATTTTCCGAGTCTAGTTTTATTTTGCAACATTGTGCGTGTAGCCTCTACAACAAAAGCACGAAGTTACACCGCTGGAAAGTAAAAAAATAATATTAAATATTTCAAGTTTCATGGAGAAAAATCAGCTTCTGATGAAACAACCGCCTATTATTGGATTAAAAATGTACTGCCAGGTATCATCAAAGATTACGACGCTGAAGATATATTTAATGCGGATGAGTTCGGCCTGTTCTATAAGACCCTATCCAGCGGCACTCTCCTTCTAGAAGAGACTCTGTGAAAGGCGGAAAAACCGAAAAGATCGCGTAAATCTATTATTTGCGACAAATATGAATGGATCGAGAAAATATAATCATATCATTGATCATTCCAAACATAGACGATGCTTCCGTTGAAAACAAATTTCTCTTCCTTATTATTCAAACCGCAAAGCTTCGATACAAGCAAAATATGGACTCAAAAAAGGAAAGCATTTGACGAGGAAGTAACGAGATATCATAGGATAGTTTTCCTTTTTACAGACAATGCTGCTTGTCATAAATTTTACGAAGTTGAGTAGAAATTGTTTTTTTACAAACCAATACACAGCTCTTATTCAACCATTGGATCAAGGAGCAATCCGCTACATCAAAGTTTTTTACCAACAGCAGGTAGTCCGAAAGGAAATTTTGGCTATTGAACAAGGATCTTGTATTCAGAGTTTTGGAAAATCCTTAGATATCTTACAAATAATTTACTTGATAAAGAAATCTTGGTGGTTAGTTACGCCGAAATCCATCCAAAACTGCTTCCGTAAGGCTAGATTTGATCAACAATCTTAGCAGGACGTGAATGAGGATCCAGAGGAAATCATTGAATTACCAATACCGGAGGATCAGTTCAATGAACTTTTAGGTTGCGACTATAATTTGGATTGTTATGGAGAGTTAAACGAAGATGAAATAATCAACGAAGTACATTCATAAAATGTAGGCGATTCTGATGATGAAGAGATCGTGGAAGAGATCGCCGGAGAGACTTCAGCTACAGATACACTGCAGGATGCATTGATTTCTCTTTCCACAATCAGACGATATATGATGAATACGGGAGCCGACCTATCATCTCTGGACGAAGTGGAGGATGTTCTAATCAAAAGTACGAGTAAAAAAGTTATTCAAAAAAATATCTGATTCCTTTAAAAATTAAAAATAAACTATGTACACATTACGATAAAATTTTTAAAAAGTATTAATTTTTTATGTATTATATTCAGTGATTTACTCATGAAAAGATTTAATTTTGTTTTCTGTTTTTCATATGAATAAAAATCTCATTATTTTGTAGATGCTTTCATTTACTATTGATTAGAAAAATCTTCAAATTAAACCAAATAGTGATAAGTGCACAGAAACTACGTAGATAATCGATATGTGGTGCAGCGATGCTGCATTTGTTTTGTAAGTGTATCGTCCAAGTTAGTCGGTCGTCGAAAGTGAGTACTAAGTACTTGGGCGTCCATTGCCATTCAATCTGTTGTTCATTCACAGCCAGTTTTCGTGGTGTCTGCCTCCTCTTCCGCGTGATGAAAATTGGGTTTTGTTTGAGTTGATCTTAATCCTTCATTTGTGAAGTTAGCCTAGAAGCGTATTCATGGAAAATTGCAGATTTGAAGTAACAGCTTCTGCTTGCCGTGATGTGTGGAAGCTGCACGTGTCATTGGCGAATAGTGATAGTTTAGCTACGGGCAGTTTAGGGATGTCTGCAGTATATATTATACAAAAAGGAAGATAATGGAGATTCTTGGGGAGCTTCAGCTGTCATTTCCCGGATGAGAAATGTTTGCCAATTCTGAGAGAGAAAAAAAAACCACATGTTGGTAAAACTATCTATCCCAGGTAATTTTCGTCGTTTCAGTCCGTTCGCCAAGATCCTCACTTTCCCAAGGTCAGCACATCTTAAGGACTTTACCTCCCGAGGTACAAAACTAAGAAGATTTGCGGCCACTCATTCGATGTATTCTTTGTACTCTAGGTCGTCCGCGGATGAGACGTTTCTCCTGGAATTGTGTCCTCAAGGATTCTGCAAAAGCGTTAGCTTTATCTGTACTGTTGTATGTTAGGCCTTGAATGCCGCAGATTGGTGGTATTGATAGTTTGCTTTTGTTCTTGAAGTATCGAGACAGTCACCGTAGGGCTCGATGCTTTGCATCAAACTCTCCCAATGTTCATTCTGGTGTTCATCTAAGTTGCCGGCCGTTTCAGGTGTTTCCGGGGTGACGAGAATCAGAAATTATTTGATAGTCCAAAGAGAGATTGTTGAGAAAACAAGCAGCACCGCATGTGGCCTGATTACAGATGGGACTGCTCCTCCGATCACTGCTACTAATCGCACTGCTCTTTGAAAAGAGCAGTGAGCAGTGCGATTGCTCTCTGCTCATGCTGTTCAATTGCTCACTGCTCTTTTGCAGAGCAGATAGTTTTATGAAGAGCAGTGAGCAATTTGGTTGTGTTTTGATCATGTTGTTCGACTGCTCATTGCTCTTTTGCTGAGCAGAAAGTTTTGAGGCGAGCAGTGAGCAATTTGATTGTTTTCTGCTCATGCTGTTCAACTGCTCATTGCTCTTTTGCAGTAAAGAAAATTTTAAATGCTCATCTATTCAGATTCTTTTCTTTCTACCCTTGCGAGTATTTTCGGACTTGCAAGTATTTTATTCAATTATTCAAAAAGTGATTAGGGCAAAAGTAGCTGAAATCGGACAAAATCGGCCAATTTTGGGTTTGAGTGGTTTGGGGCATAACGGGCCAAGACCTATTGCTGTGATACAAAAATTTCAGTTTTGTAGGGGAGTAAGGGGTTTTTTTGGCCATAGTTTGGCAAAAACTGCTTTTGGTGGTCGGGGAGTATATTAGTGATATATTAAGGGCGACAAAATTTTTGATAGGGGAAATTGGGCAAAAACGTCCATATTTTCCAAAAAAAATTTTTTTGGTCTAGCATGAATTTGGGGACCTTTCTGAGTTGTTTCGGGCGAAATTTCCATACAAATCTGGGAAAAAGCGGCCTAGAATCTAAGATACGTCAAAATCAAATCTGCCCGAAAAACTGAAAGTAGCACTAAAAATGTTGAGATCTTTTTTGGTTCACCAGTTGGCTTCTGCGGCGGTGCTCGTGACTGCACTCCAACCCTACCTGGGTTGTGACTCATGTCCAGCCTTACCGAATAGATTGGCCCCTAGTGGGTCCATGTTTAATACACGTAAAAATTTTGTTATCATTTCTCAATAAAATTTTCGACAAACTTCATGCTTCGGTGAGGCGAAGTGGAAAACCGATTGATTTAGATCAGCCAGGAAAAATAAATCTTCGAAATTAAATTACATACTGCATAATACTGTACATGCATAATAAGATTTCACTACGCTGCTTGCATCCAATGTATGACATTTAGAAAACCACAAAACTTCTATACGATTTACCAAGCACTTGGCAATACATTCTTCTGCTAGCAAGTGCCGAATTAATGCAGGCAACGTATTCCCAAACATACTACATCTGTTCTAAACATGAACATCCATCACCACGGAAAAACAGTCACATTGTAAGCATACAATGCGATTGCAATCTGAGGCTAGAAATTGCTGCATCAAGCACAAATCGAAGGCGATGAGAAAGTAACGAGCAAACACTGGCAATGAGCAATCAAAAGTAGCGAGCGGTTTTTCGTACGCACGAAACTGCAATCGCAATTGCGATTGAATAGCTGCTACTCTAAACTGCTCTTTGCTCAAACTGCTCTCTGCGATCACTGCTCAGTAAAAAGAGCAGTTAAGCACATCTCTAGGCCTGATGAATTTGTTCGCCACTCACTTGCTACCGAACCGAAAGCAAGATGGTGGGTTCACTGCTGAGATTTGTAAGGTGTTTTCGAAGGTGTCCAAACAGTCAAATTGACCAGAACATGTTCAACCTAATTCGTTCGAATTTTATTTTATTTAACAAAAACATTAATTTCGAACCAGAAATCTAATTTCCATGCGAACATTATTACGTCCAATTCATAATTGCCTTATAGGCACTACAGCCGCCTTCAGAGATTACGAAAATCAAGCTACATTACAAGTAGTTTCTAATTATTAAAAGCTCTATATTTTGAGCATTGTCTACCTTATTCTTTCGACCAAATTGGTCTACCTTTATAAAATATTACTCCTTGTAATACTCCTTGTAATAATAAAATAATACACCTTGGACTAATAATATAATAACACCAAAATTGAAAAAATTAAAATTAAAAACTTGTAACACACTATGATTAGCTAATCTTCATTGTATCACATCTTAATTTTTAAAAATCCATTTTTGCATGTCTACTGTTTTGGCTCTAAAGCCAAATTGTACAGCCTAGACTCTAGTAGCAGAATTCAATGAGGAAAATAAGTCGATAAACTTTTACTTACTATCGATACCAGGCCAAAACATATGTTGCAATAACGCGTTTACAGCAGCAATGTGATACGGACGAACATAACAGAAATCTATTGGAGATCGCGAAGGGACTTTCTCATTCACAGCATATTGCAATTCACACATTAGCTGCAAATAGGGACATTAAATACAAGAATAGTAAGCTAAAACTTAACACAGTTTACATACCTTAACCCATGGCGGGAAACATTTGGTATTTCTGTAAATGAACGGATGCAATAGCCGAGACGTAAATGGTGATTCAAACACTTCATCCTGGCTCGCACCAATTATGCGTGAATAGAATGATGTTTCTTTGTTTGTGGAGCCGGAAATCATCTAAAGCGAACATTAGAATTGTTTTTAACCCATGATAATAGCTTTCAATAATTAACGGTTACTTCTCAGACAAAGTAATTAAAACACATATATTAAAAACTTATGTATAAAATATGAGTACATAAACCACTTACATGGTAATAACGATCGAGCGGTTGTGGATTGAAATGTTGGTTTGTTTTGATTACAGCGCTGCCAAGTGCATCAATATTGAAGATTTTCATAAAAGTTTTCCTTTTTAAATCTCGAACACAAAGCTTTCGATGTAATCGACGAATTTTTGCCGGAACTGGTAAATTATACTCTTTTTCGGCAGCTAATATGGCTTTGAGTTTATTGTGTAGATCTCTTTCTTCGTATTCGGACATCAAATGTACACTGAAATGAGCAGAGCAATATGATGATATCATTACATGTAGGAGGAATAGAAGTAGGAAAACCGGAGATTTTTTACACCACTCGCAACACATTCAAATATATAAATTATTCTTACAGAAGCCATGTTTGTCATTAAAACATGAGATCTGATTAAAAATCCGATTATAAATCAAAATTTCAACCTCTTTGAGTAAGAATGAACATGAGTTGAATCAATTAGTACAATATATTTTGCTAATTCTAATGCAAAATTAGTATATGAGAATGTGAGGAAAATGAAACTTACTTCTTTCCATCGCAGTACTCATTTTTATCTGCTCTCGTATCAAGCTCTTCTTTTTCGTCTAGCCAGGGATAGTCACGCTTGGGTTTTGTTACAAATAAACTTTTTTCACATACTAAATCATCTTGTTCCTCCTCATGTTCTGAGTCACTTTGCGACTCAAGTTTGATGCTCGGCATTATTGAGACTCCGAGTTCTTGATCATCTTGACATTCTTGATAATTCGTTACTTGTATAATGCGAGGTTTGAATTCTTCTGAATCCACACTGCTGCGAGACAAAAAGAAGATATATTTTGTGCGAAACTAAAGAGGGACAAGTCTAACCTTTCACTTAGTCCACCAATATTTTGAATATGATCGCTTTCGTTCTCCTCAACGATGGATTGAAGGACTTGACGACAATCATAATCAACACTTCCAGATTCCCATAAATTAGTTACGGGTTCCGATTCATGTTCAGCGGGACTGATTAGTGGTAATAAAGACTTAGAACCAATTGGGGGTAAATCAGTTAGTAGTTCTTCATTAGTTAGATTTTCGGCAAGAAAATCCATTAGATTCGTTTGAACTGAATTTATAGGTTGGGGATGAAAAACATTAGTAGAGGTCGTTGGTTCGGGATCGGTTTTGCTTTTCTTCGGTTCACGTCCCATATAAGGTCTAAAAATTGAGTAAGTGTAGCTGAAAAAAGTTCACAAAATGGTGTGGTTGCTTACTTAGTCCGACTGCAAGACTCTTTATCTTCAGCTCGTCTTGTTCTTTTATGATCATCGGCTAGAATGCTTATTATCTGGTTACTACTAATTGCTTCCTCCGCATTCCGGCGCTCATTTCGCAGCTGCTGCTTTTTCAGGGACAGTTGTTCATCTAATCAATAAATATTATAATTGTCTATAAAAAAAGATGTCATCTAAATGAAAGAATGTAAATAGACTTACATAATTTCCAGTAAAATTTTGGAGTTTGGTTATACGTTAGTTTCCACCAGCCCGAATCCTGAAAATACTCTTGGCCAGATGTAAAAAAGGCGGGACTGTTGTGTGAAAGCATTCCTGATACTGTTCCAGTCCATTTCTTTTTACGTTTTCTAAAAAAAAAACAATTGGGAGTAAATCAGCCAATTTTTTTTACAATACAAATGACTAAAGAGTAAGATATCATTTGATATACTAACACGCCAGGATCGAACAGAAAATTCCAATTCTTATCAATGAAACTAGCTATGTGCGTTCGCCAGTGAAAATATCCTTGGTGGCTCAATCCCTTCGATTGTATTGACAAGTTGTAAATTGTCAATGTTATCACCATCAGCCTAAAAGTAAAAAACAATAATTGAAGTATTTCTTCGATTGTTAATTTCATTTTATTATTACCAAGGTAAACGCTGCCTTATAAAAACTTCTATGCTATCTTCTGCACAATTAGTACATATAAATGCAAAGAATACGTCTCCCAAAAGGTCCCCAGGTGTCCCAGGACGTTTTAAACACTTTATATGGACGTTTCCCTGACATTTTGTGCAATTCAAAAAATCATCACAATCTATCATTAAATTGCAATACGTGCACCTATGTGGAGCATCAATTTCATCCGTCATATTACTTCGTGTATCACAACAAAACTATAAGTTTAATGTTAAAATTAATGGAAACTCCGACACTTAACCGTAGGATAACGAGGACCGCAAATGTAAACAAATGGTTTCATTTCACACTGTTCCCCCAAGCTGTCAAATTATTTGTCAAATTCACTCATTGAATTTCACTAGAATTTCACTACGTTTCAAGTGCTGCCATATTAATGTAATTTTTCATTTACAAGTAAACCAGGCCGACCACATAAGCAATTAAAGCATAGTACTGAGTTCGATTTCACGCGAAATTTTCATACAAAATTTCGCGCGAAATCTGTTTCGGCGAAAATTTCGCTTGAAAATAAGCAAGTTTGGTACTGTGTTCTTAAGGCTGGTACTGAGTTCTAGTTCACGTGAAACTTTGACATTTCCCAATTATCTGTTCATTCTTTCGAGTGAAAATTTTGACAACGGAGAAAAGCAGAGACACTGCTCATTCTTGACGGATAAAATGTCAAGAATTGCACTTTTCGATCGATTTTCTTATTGGAAAGTCATTTGCACTGCTCAATTTTCAAATTGAAACACTAAATGTCACTTTTTCGCTCGAAAGAATGAACTGCACAAACTAAATTGGCGTGAAATGATTGACAACATGTTTCAGTGCCATCTATGTTTTCGAAGCGAAAGCAACTTCAAAGCAACTTTTCATGCTAAGAACACAGTACCAAACTTGCTTATTTTCAAGCGAAATTTTCGCCGAAACAGATTTCACGTGAAATTTTGTATGAAAATTTCACGTGAAATCGAACTCAGTACTATGCTTTAGCATGAAAAGTTGCTTTGAAGTTGCTTTCGCTTCGAAAACATAGATGGCACTGAAACATGTTGTCAATCATTTCACGCCAATTTAGTTTGTGCAGTTCATTCTTTCGAGCGAAAAAGTGACATTTAGTGTTTCAATTTGAAAATTGAGCAGTGCAAATGACTTTCCAATAAGAAAATCGATCGAAAAGTGCAATTCTTGACATTTTATCCGTCAAGAATGAGCAGTGTCTCTGCTTTTCTCCGTTGTCAAAATTTTCGCTCGAAAGAATGACCAGATAATGGAAACATGTCAAAATTTCACGTGAACTCGAACTCAGTACCAGCCTTAACATGCAAAATGATGGATTTAAGGAAAAATCTTTAACGCGTCCACACAATCTCTGTTTTGTTACATTGAAACTGGGAACGTGCAAATATGTCACACTCACCTACCCTCATGTAAGCACTTCTATACTCAGTTACGTACGGTCACGCATATACTATTTGCATATCTTCATCTATTACATCAAAGGCTCAGAGCCACTATAGCCACAACAAGAAAATTGAAACGGGATTGAATATGTCCCATCCTTAAGCATATGTCATTTTAACTCCAACCCGTTTTAAAAGTGCATCGCGTTAGGAAGACGTGCGCGATATTACAGAACACCGAATATTCCGCTGGAAAATTTATTCGGGCAGATTTTTCAGAGCATCAAGTGCTGTATTGTATTAATTTAGGTGAAGTCGGTAATATTTCGCGTTTGATAAGTGTCTAAACAATCTTCACGATTTTCCGGTCAAATTTTGATAACTACGGCAGGGGCATGGATAGAAGTGAGTCGCCATTTTTATAAAATTATGCTCCATACAGAAAATCGATTTTTCTCTAACTCGATATGCTTTTTAATGAAATTTACACTAATTTTTGTATGTTTACTGTTGTAATTCAGGATCCAGAAGTATTGAATCGCCCAGGCGGTATAAAAATCGTCGGGAGCATTCTAGACGCCGCAGCAGATCCAGATCCCGTTCAAAGTGAGTACAAAGAAACGATATATTTTAATGCAATGTCGATGTCATATTTACAAAAAAAAGAATTGCTAAGCTGCTGACAAACCACTATGCAGAATAACTGGTGTTTTAGTATGTTCTCGATGAAAATTGGTTATGTGCTCCCAATATCGCGTTCAGCTTCCAAGATGAAAATTGAGAGATGTGCTAGACATATGAGTTTGCCTTTAGAAAAATATTACATTTATGTATTAGCAGTTTTTGAAATTTTGAATTGGTGTATCGAAAATGTTTATGCTTGATAGAAGCTTATAATAACAGGAAATATGAATGATTTGATGAAAATGAAGGAAAAGAAAACATGAATACTAGTTATTGTCGTTGTAGTGTACCGGTTACTTATTTGATGAACATTGGCATCGGGTATCGATTTATTTGACGCAAGACTCATGAAAGCAGTTAGAGATTATATAAATGATCGCTCAAGTAATATAAAACACCACAACATTTGTTTGGGAGTTGAAAAGATAATAATTACGTGAGTTTTTAATATCCTATAATAAATATAGTTTGATTACATGAAAAAATGCTTTCATGCTTGAGCTTCAATCGACAAACAAATAATTTTGTCTCATTTTCGAGAAAATTGTATGATTGCTTCAATTTTTCCCGTCTCAGCTTATTTATAGTATGTGTGTATTCCATGCATTACATTCTTCTATACAATCTTGCAAAGATAAATAATCGTAGAAAACCAGGCCGGACTCCTGTTTGCCTCCTGGCTATGAAAGAAAAAAAAGCTGTCAACATTTTTGGACTTACAGCAATAGCAAAAAATAATCATACCTGTTTTCCATTCGAATTATTCGTGTTTGCTCTTTTTTCCTTCTTCCTTCCACTCTCTCCATCACTCAATCAGTATGCACGTTCCGTGTGCATCAACGTATTATCAAACATATCGTCCTAGTACTTCTCAGACAATTGAAAATTAGTATAAAGGAAAGTACAATTGTTATTAATTTTAATTACAATTCATACCCTAAATTATGTTTGTCCTCATTGACATGTGTCCAGAGAAAACTCTACAAAAAACTCTGGTATCTTCTTCATTAAGGATTGGTGTTTTTGATGTGAGATTTCAAGTATACCTTTAACTCTTATGTTTTTCGCTGATTTGACCGAGTTCGGCAATGAATTGTAATATGCGAACCATCTGTATTGGATCCATCTTCAATCTATCCGTCCTTGGAATTGCAAGAAATAGATTTCTAGCAGTTCTGGTTTCCCGGTTAGTTACCTCCAACACAGTACGGGGAGTGTTAGGCCATTTCAAATTCTTGCTCAGGATGTTAAAAATCAGTTTCCCCTTTCAAAATTAACTAGTTGAATAATCTAATGCTCCACATGTGGCCGCAAGTTCAGTGCTTATGATTGATGTAGCAGGCAGTGGTGTGAAGAGGTATTTATTTAGATTTGATTCAAGAACAGCAGCACACACAGCACCAATATGAAATTTAGCTCCATCTGCAGCTACGATATGAGACCCCTCTTCTTTACCCATTCTAATCAGGCGTCAAACCTGCATCTAAACACTATATCAGGATGATCTCTCGTTACTGCGCTGAAAATACCTGCACGTTAACATATGATCCTCACATGCTAAATTTAGCTAGGATGACACCATATTTCAAAGCAGGGACATAGAGGGCTCTTTGAATTACATTAGGATTTAATTTTGCCATGCTGAAGAGCTCTTTCGACCTAGCTCTAGGGTCCTGTAACAAGTCGGTAAATCATTTGCTATTGTGAAGAATATACTTGTCGGTGTTTGAGCTGTTAATCCCAAACATCTTTTGATGACAGATGCTTTCACGGAATCTATTCTCTTGAAAAAATAGTTTGGTGCATTTAAATATGAGGAGATATGGCTTTTTAACTTAGGTCTTACTAGAGCTTTATATAAGATCATGCTTTTGTGAGGATCAAGACCACTTCTCCTTCCAGTGAACTTCTTAAGTAGGATAGCATTTTTTCCGTTTTTCCTAATGTCTCGTCCAGGTCTTGTTTGATGTTATTATTCGTAAAAAAAAATTGCCAGATATTTAACCCTAGATGACCAAGAGATAGGAACAGCGTTGATCGAAATACTAGGTAGCATAGTACTTTTATTATTTAAGCAAATAATTTTCCATTTCAACGGGTCGATTTTTAGTTTAGGACTACGGCAATTTTCAGCAAATCTATCTACACTTGTCTGTAGGAAAGATCCACAAGAGATAATAGGTATGTTCACGTACTACGATTAATTGCAATGAAGCCGTTTTTGTACTCCGTTTTACTGAAAACTGAAAATTTCCCCTCCTTCAGTAAATATCAGTAGGGTCCGAGCTACTGAAAAATACTGAAAACTGTCAAACGGTTTTTGGCGGTATGTTATTATGAAGGACGAATATTTTTGTGGCGATAATTTATCACCGCTTAGGATGACTTTATAATCACTATTGTTCTCCCTAAAACCGACAACTGACACTTTTGTTTGTCAATTTTCAGGAAATCCAATGAGAACGTTTTCGTGCTTTTCATGAATTTCCCCCACCACATGAATCAGTAAAATTCAGTGACTGAAAGTACGCGAACATACCTAATATAATTACTCGTTGTAATAATAAGAAAATCATCTGCATGTTGAAGTAGGGTAGACGTTAGGATGGTTAACTTATGGAACGACATCGTGTAGAGATTGAAAAGCATAGGACTTAGCAAATCTACTTGAGGCAGGTCATTATTGATCATTAGGAAATCATTTCCTTGTCAAATAGATCTTTTTGAAAGAAAGGACTATATTATCCGGAATAAACGAAGAGAGAATACGAAAGAGGTTTTCAATATTAAATCCCTCATAAGCATTTTCCAGATCTAAAATGGCGTCCTTATTATTTTTTCTTTACGTTTCAAATCTTCCTAAATAATGACATCTAGATGATTCAAATAAATATTCACGGATTTACTTCTTAAGTATGCTAGTAGTTTTGTGAAATTTCGGAATTAATATTAGAGTCGATCAACAGTCTATTTTTAATCAAATTATTAATTATTTTAATAAATGCATTATTAAGAGAAATAGGTCTATAGCTATTTAATAGTTCTGGATCCTTATCCGGTTTGATTATCGGCACTATTTTAATTTTCAGAAACTCTTTAATGTTGCATCTATTGTTCAATAGGAGATTGATGGCTTTCAAACAATTTAGTCTGCTTCCGACATTCATTTTTTTTATGTCATCATCAGAGATGTTATCCGGACCGGGTGCCGATTTTTTTTATAAGCTTTTAACACTATTTCAAATTCTTCAAGGGTAAATATACGAGGGCTGCTTGGAACAGGAAGACTTCCTACAGACCAGGTGCTTGGGATACTCTTATTTTTAATCAAATAGAGAAAAGGACCATTAATAGCCGAAATCCAGAAGGTGGAATGCGCTTTTGAGGTTTTGTTTTTGCATTTTTCAATCGGATTCCAAAAATCAATTTCCTTTCCATTACTTGCAACTTTAAGCAACAGGTTGTTCCGAGCTAAGCGTATCACTTCTCTTATTTATTTATCAAATCTTCCTTTGCCACACAGAGTAAATTAAATATTCTAGGAGATTTTAATACATTAAACACTTTCGAAAGGCCCTTTTTAAATTCCATTTTTCTCTAATCGAACCATTCCACCAAATTTTAAAAGTAAAGCTCTTAATTTGTCCTTTTATCATGCATTGCTTATGTAAACTTTTCATATCCTCAGTTATGCCCTCTAGCTTATCTTGGAAAGAGTGTTTCGCGATTTCCGACTTAAATTTTGAAGCATCAATTCTCGAGAGCTGATTGCACAGCCTTTTCATTTGAAATGAGATGATTGGAAGATGGTCACTACTGCTAATATCATTCATGTTAGTTGACCATTTTAATTTTCTCGGAGGGCAATTTATAAAAGTTAAGTCAGGAACAAATGAACCTCTCGAGCCATTACGAGTTTTTCGATAATAAGTATGGGAGCCATTATCAATACATTTAATATTTAAGGCGCTGGAGATTATTTGTAGAATGTTGCCATTTCTGTTGTTTTTAACGTCACCACATTTCTTTGCTCTGGCATTAAAGTCCCCACAAATATCATGAAATTACTCTGGAAATCATTAAACAACTTCTCAACTTCTGTTTGAAAGAAGAGATTATCTAAATCTGGGAGACAACATGTGGGAAAGATTGTTATTTTTTCTTTCAGATTCATTATTCTAATTGCTATAGCTTCTAATCTAGTATTGATTTTTAGTTGTGTGAATCTCAGTGTTTTAGTGACTAAAATTGCTACTCCATCGCCATACATGTTTACTCTACTTTTTACAATTGTTTTATAGCCATGAATTAATGATTTGATTATTGAATGCATCATTTGTAAAAGTCTCTGAAATACATGCCACAACTATATTTTTGTACTGTAATACAGCTTCTAACTTATATCTGTTTTTTTTATCACACCTGGTATATTATGCTGGAAATTTATCATCTTAAATTGGAACTACTTGTACTGTTATCATTAATTCCTGTACTATCATCATAGTTAATGTAAAAATTTACAGTCGCAAAGATTTTACTGACCAATTCCACCAATGCGTTATTATTGTTGGGGATCTTATTAAGTAATCTCTCTTTAGAGATTTTACTAATGAATTTATCAAATTCGGAGATTCTAAAGTAATTCGGATTGTCCAAAATTGAAATGGCGGACTTTTTTCAGTGGCCTCATTCGTGTTCGTATTTATTCTATCAGTACTATTATAAGTTCCAGTTGTGAACTTAACTATTGCAGCATGCTTTCTTTTAGTCAGTGCTTTATTTGCCTCTTTATTATTATTTCTAGTATTTTTCCCATTAATTAGACTCGCCAAGCTCGGAAATTCAATGCTAAGGTCAAATCCTTTAAGCAAAGCAAAACTGTTTGCGTTACTTTGGACAACCATTTTTCTAGCTTCAAATGTAGACATATTTTTAATTGACACTGGATTGTATCTTCAGTTCTTCTTTTAACCTTGCATGGTATTCACGATTTTAGACATGGGTAACGCAGCGCTGCGCCGCGCAATTGCGTTGAAGCACTAGCCATGATACCATTGCGCTGATACCGATTGTCGGTATCAGTAGCGCAGTAACGCACTTCGGTATTAGTAGCTCAGTAACGCACTTCGGTATCAATGGTGTTGGCGCTGCCGCTTTGCAATGCCAACACCATTTGGCTTGGCGCTATGCTACGGCGCGGCGCAAAGATATGAGTTGAGAATACTTACCTCAAGTCTGTTTGAGCAATAGAATTTCATTATGCTTCAATACTACAACTAAATAATACCTTTATGGTATATTAAAGCAATGATGTTAATACTTGTCTAATTTACACTTATCAAAAAGTCAGGCGTACGCACGTTTGGAAAGATACCTGAATGGGTACAAGCTGCGCCGCGCAATTGCGTTGAAGCATTAGCCACGATACCACTGCGCTGGTATCGCTTGTCGGCTTCAGTAGCGCAGTAACGCACTTCACTATCAATGGTTTTGGCGCTGCCGCTTTGCAATGCCAACACCATTTGGCTTGGCGCTATGCTACGGCGCGGCGCAAAGATATGATCTGAGTATACGTATCTCAAGTCTGTTTGATGCAAAGCAATATACCTACGCGTACGCACGTTTGGAAAGATACCTGAATGGGTACATACTATAGCCTGGGTATTTTAGGGTATTTTATATCGGCAAATTAGTAAGTTCAAATGTGGGTGGCTCTCGTTCCATACAAGCTCTTTCAATCATGTTTTTTTGAGTGAATCATAGCGTCATGGTATTAGCGCAATGCTACCAGCGCCGTATGTAAGATCATGGTATCATAGCGGCACTGATACCGGCAGCGCCGGTATCAGTGTATCAGCGCTTCAAAATTTGCTGCGTTACCCATGTCTACACGATTTTCAAAATTATGCTCTCTACTGTTGCATAGAGTACACTTCATACCTTCGCATTGGTTTTTACATTCATATTCTCCACATCTTAAACATCTTGCTTCATTTGCTGGACAGAGTTTTTCAATATGATCGAATCTGCCGCATTTTCGAAAAAATCTCGGTTTAAATATGAAGCGATTTACTTTAATTTTTGAACATACTTTAGTTTAATAATATCAGGCATTTCCTCACGTTTGAAGGTTAGTTTAACGTTTCCGAAAGTATCAAGTTCTCACTGTTATTTCTATCTTTGCCAAATATTCTCTGCGCCGCAACAATTTTATAGTTAACTAGCGGAACCACCATAGCATTACGTGGGATCCCGTTTTCTAATATATCAGATTCAAGCATGTCTTTAGGGATTAAATTTCCCAGCACCATATCTAAACAACAGATTATTAGGAATTAATCCTATACAACTTATTCTATTTAATATTTCGTTTTCCAAAAATCTGTTAGCAGCTACAGTCTTTTCAAAGAATATTCTAACTATATTACTCCCGCCTCTCTTTGAATCCACAATATTTCCAATGTCTAGATCTCTTGTTATGTGTAAAATTGCCTAACCCCATCAATGTATATTTTCTTAATAGCTACCATATAACTTTTCCTCTTATCATTGAGATCATATTTATTAATAGATTTATTGCCCTGTGTTTGGTTACTCCCTATGCTAACAGTCGTATCACTAGATTTATTTAACTATGACATGTTGTCCATCATTTGATCATTTAACATATTAGACTCCTTCACTACCTTAATACTACTTTTAATATTTTTACTATTTACACCTATATTTGATCCATCATTCCTTCTTTTAGTAGGATTAGGTGAATTCAACACACTATCGGCACATGTTTCAATGCACCTTTCGTTAACATAGCTGTTTTTATTGTATTTTCATTCAACTGAACCGCACTATCTGTAGCCTTGTCAGACGGTTTAACGTCAGAGGCCATTTTTTATCCCCTATTCTTGCCTATCTTTCCCCAAAAAATACACTCAGCCACAAAAGTCTACATACACCTAGAAAATCATCAATATTTCTAAAACTACGAATATTAATAATTTAAAAGATGCCTTATTCCAAAGATTTTAGCATGTTAATAAATACTACGCAGCAAAATAATAATATTTCTAAAAAAATTGATACCAGAAAATCAAGAAACCTGGAAATTTACGCCACTAAAGTCTACATAAAGCAAGTCCTTTTCTAGGAATAACAGTTCTCTAGCATCATTATTCCGATTCTGCGGAATGGTTGGTTATAAGTATAATACTATTTACTATTGTTTGAGTTTGAATGATGAGTTAGTGCAGTTACAATATTTAAATACAAAAATCGGTGAAATGGCTGCTCGAAAAGAGGTTTTGTTCGAAATACGAAATTTAGTGATAAAATTAAAGCAAGAGGATAAATCGCTGGGTGAAATAGCAAAAATTGTGAAAAAAGCCGGGCTACTGTACAAACAATACTAAAAAACTTTAATTTAACTGGCAGTTCGAAAAGCTAAGCTCGATCTGGTCGTCCTATAATCTTGAATTACCGTGACGTCTAAACAGTACTACGAAAAGTTAAGGAAAATTATAAGCAAATGTATTGAGAATGAATTGGAAAAAGCTATGCATCCAGAAACTATTCATAAAACTTTGAGATCCGCAGGATTTCACGGACGAGTGCCAAGAAAGAAACCATTTATTTCTGAGGCAAACCAAATAAACCGATTGAAGTTGGCGAAAAAATTCCAAGATAAGGACCACACCTTTTGGAAAACAGTGTTTTTTTTTACGGACGAAAGTCGCTTCAACATATTTGGGTGTGATGGCCGTGGAAAAGTTTGGCGGAAAGTAAATGCAGAGATGCAGAAAGAAAATGTTATCCCAGCTGTTAAACATGGAGGAGGTAACGTAATGGTTTGGGGTGGAATGGCAGCAGCTGGTGTAGGAAATATTCATGTCATTGAAGGCAGAATGGACAGTCACCAATACCTCAACATACTGGGAGCTAACCTGAGACCATCTGTTGAAAGCTTAAGGCTCGGACCGACCTGGATATTTTAACAAGATAACGACTCAAAGCGCACTGCTTTGGTCGTTCGGGGGTGGATTCTTTACAACGTCTCGAAGCAGTCACATCACAATCGCCTGATCTAAATGCAATTGAACATCTTTGGGCTGAACTTAAAAAAGGAGTTCGAAAATATAACGTCAATAACAAGCAGAAGTTTAAAAATGCGTTATTGAAGGTTTGGAGTAAAATTAGTCCAGATATAACAGAAAACCTAGTCCTTTCGATACCCAGGAGATTGGAAGCTGTTATAATGGCAAATGGTGGCCCAACTCGATATTAAATTTAAAATTATCTATTCACAAATGGTACATTTTATCATTTTTTCATAATTTTATCTGCTGTATGTAGTCTTTTATGACATAATTTTTAATATTTCTTAAAGTTCTGTTTACATATTTAATAATTTTATAATTTTCTTTCACAATATGTATATACAAGTAAGAATCACTAAAATAAACTAAATTCGAATTAATTTTTCTGTTCAGTTATGCATAATACGAAAGATGTTGTCGGGTGTATGTAGACTTTTGCGGCTGAGTGTATATGCCTTCTCACCTCAAAAATGTACACAACAAGAAAACAGTTGCAGTTCAAACATACTGTTTGAATTCACAGTAAGAACAGAAAACATGCACTGTACTTCCCTTGGAACTTCTCAAATTTTTGAAATAAATCGGAGTTTAGAACGGGTAGGAACTTTACAGAATTCTCTCCACTCTCTTCGCAGAATGACTTCTCCACCAAAAGACCCCGAAACAGAATAATACCCCAGTAAAAAAGACAAACTTTTTCCGAGCACTTCTTTGAATACTACGCCGACATTTCAGATTCTCCTGAGCACCACATTGAACTAGTTTTCCAAACACAAAACACGTCTGATTTGCACGGCTGCTCTGCTCTGCTTAGCATAAACGTTCCATCTACATTTTTGTCATTTTTGAGTTAACACCGGATTCGAAAACTGCAACTCTATTACATAATTCTGCAAAATATGAAAAACCTATCTTTTCTGGAAGTATGTTAAAATCAATAATGAAAAATCACCCCATCTACAAAAAACGTCGCATTGTCCAGCATAATAAACGTTCTATTTACAGTAGATAGAACGTTTATACTGAGCAATGCGACCAGTTTTTCGTTGCATGTTATTACAAAAAAGTCATATCTTTTACAACTATTGTCAACGTGAAAGCTTTTACTTGAGATGTACAGTGGTGAAAAAAAGTTAACGCAAAAACTATCAGTAAGAACAGAAAACTTATTTTTAATGCTACTTTAATCATAAATGATGGTGGTTTTGCGTTTAATTCAAAGTTTTGCATGTTTACTTTAAGAACAATACCGAAAGAGCTGGAAACGAAACAAATTTCACAACATTAACATAAAACTTTTCTCTGGTGATCCAAAAAAGCACAAAAGAAGTTAATACACAATGCAGTTTTATATGAAATTATTTGTAATTCCTGAAGAAAAAAAAATATTGCTGGATGCACGCCGAACAAAGCATATTTCGTTGTGTCGGTGCCAGAAAGAGCCATGGCTCTGGCGGGACTCGAACCCGCGGGCCCCATAGCACGCCGCTTTTCGGCCTGACGCCTTAGCGAGCAGAGCTACCGGGCCCCCTAGACACATGTAACAATTCACCACACCAGATAAAGAGGTGGCGAGAGGTCTTAGCAGTTAGTTTTGTACACAGTGAATTGGCCAAAACACAACTGCGAATTTTTCGAAGGGGGCGGCGAACTTCTATGTAGAATTTCGCATTGAACCTGCGGTTGGTATCACCGCTAGCGAAACGAAAAAATTAGAAATTTGGTAGTTTCTGACGCTTCGAAAATTTCGGCCGCCGGCATTGTGGGCATTACCATACAAAACAGCATTTTTTAATTTTTTGACAGCGGCTTTTTTCCGCCCAGTGCGACATTTCGCTGTATTCAGGCAAAAGTCTGTACAGTGTATCCGGGCGCGGATAGTTTTGAAAAGCGATAATCCGAAATCGTTATAGTGCGGTTTATAATTTGCGATCCGTAAAGTGTATGCGATTTAATGTTTAGAATTATTTGTGTAAATAAAAGTATAACTAGTGATGTAAAAGAAAACTGTTTTATTTCACCAATGTGGAGAATATCGAATCCACGAAGGTATTGTTTAAGGGTAAAACACAATAAAATGACATTTCTATTCAGTCTAGCTTGGAAAGCGTTTTGTAAAAGTAATTTTATTGAGAGTATTATTAAAAATGAGTGCGAAAAGGAAATCGATAAGTGCAGAAAACCGCGAATGTATTTTGCGACTTTGGAAAACATGAATGTCGTATTCTGAGATTGGCATACTAATGGGGAAAATCAAGAAATACAGTGAGACATGTGTAACAAAATCTAAATCAACCAAATAATTGAAACAAAGCATTGGTCAGAAAGGTCTAGAATTTTATCTGATCTTGAAAAAAGTGGATTATCAGCCTAAATTAAATGCCCCAGTTTAACGAATTATGGTGAAAGAACGAGTTAAAAAGGAAGTGTCTATCGAAATGTATTAAAGAAAGCGGGTTTTAAGGGCAGAGTGTGTCGGAAGTAAACCTTATGTTAGTAAAAAAAATTAAATAGTGTAGTAGTAAAAAAGCCAAAATCATTCTGGAAGTCCATAATTTTTGGTGATGAAGTAAAAATTAATCTTTTTGAATCTGATGGGCGGCGAAATGTTTGGTGAAAGCCTAATACAGAGTTTCGGAGGAATCATACTAAAACACAGCGGAGAGTACATTATGCTATGGAACTGTATGGAGGCATCTGGTCCTGGAAATATAGAATTTGTGAACGGTACGATGGATCAAACGTGTTACCTGGGTATTCTTAAAAGAAATATCAAACAAAGTGCTGAAAAATTAGGTATTTTCTACAATTTTGGCCTGTATCATCACAACTATCCGAATCACAATTCAGAGCAATGTCGGCTTTGGGCTATTTGTAACTATCCAAATGTTATTGTTGTTAATGTTGTTAAACCATCATCATAGCATTAAAAATAAGTTTTTCGTTCTCACTAAGAGTTTGTGCCTTAACTTCTTTTACCCACTGTATAAGTTTCGATCGAATATCTTATCACATGTATATCAGGCATGTACTGGAAATCGTACGATGCAAATTGAGAATCGGAATCTCAAATCGTCGATTTCATTGGAGATGCGAATTGGAATCGCAAATTTGACCATTTTTCGAAAATATTGTTCACATCGCAAATAAACTGGTATGTAAATTTAATTATATAGTTGTCCATGTCAGTTTTATTTTTGGCTTGCACTCCACAGATAATAGGCCTTGATTGTCAACATCAAAACATGCATTTCGTCGCGAATTTCATACGAACACGATTTGTAGTATACCCCCGTACATTACTTAATCCAAAATAATATATTACCAGATCGAATGAATATGATATTTTCAGTCGAAACTAATATTCACGTATTCGAATATCGCATATTAAGATATTACTAATACCCTTAAAGAAAAGTGAATATACTCGTCTCACCTCTGCATATGGGTAATCCGATCCCGATTACATTTCCTTCTCTGGGAAACTCACATATGGGTACACGGATAGCTATTTCGTATCGACTTCTTTTATGTGTATGGAAGTACTGGATCAAATACACATAAATCAATTATACACACAAGCCACACCAACGTAGCACGCATGACTGTAGCATGCATACATGAACAACATGTAAAAAGACGTAAACGGAAGAAAATCTATGCTTAGCCAGAGCGTCTTGGCTACGAGACGGCTTCATTTAAGTCAATTTTCATTTTAGTAAAACGTCCATTAGTTTCTTGATTCCATCGAAAGCACGCGGTCCGGCCGGGGTTACCTCTGGAGCTGCCTAATATTATTGTGATTTTTGTGAAAGTACAATAGTTTTTGTTTTCTTCCCACTAAAATGCAATCGATCTGTAAATCTGAGGCAAGTGATGATAGTGCTCAAAACTACGAAGAAATGTTGGATATTGGCGAGACATCGTTCACGCCGCAACTGCCGACATCAAGTACACATCTCGACGAATATAGACGCAGTATTCTCGACGGAAAATACTTCAAATATTTACCGGAACATTCAACTCGCGCGAGTTTCGTTGCTTTGTGCACGATGTGCTTACCTCGTCACAGGCAAGTCAAAGGCTGCAGCAATAGTAATTTGTCTAAACATATAAAGTGCATGCACGGAAAGAAGTATGTCGAAGAATTCAAAGAGTATTCAAAAATGAAACGTGAGCAATGGAAGGCTAATAATAATAATAACATGTCCACCGTAAGAAAGCCGAAGCAAGTAACCCGCTTAGATGCGAAAATAGTTTCCTTTTTTGTCAATTCGCTGGTTCCTTTTAGAACCATAGACAGTCCATATTTTCGGGAAATATTTGCGGATTTGATTACAACAGAGCATGGAGTCGCAGCCCTGAATGAAATGTCGCTTAAAGAACACATAAAACAAATGTACATGACAGGAAAGGCAACTCTCATGGAACAATTAAAGCAAGTTGATTTTCTGGGTGTTGTAGCAGATATGTACCGTGATTATATTGCTGTAACTGTGCATTGGATTACGCCTGATTTGAGCAGAACTTCTATGGCCCTAGCATGCCGCAAAGTAAAGAGCTCTGCTCGGCTGCTACAATTTTTAGAAGACATCTATCGTGATTTCGACTTACCTAGCAAAAAAATCGTAGGTACGATAATTAACGACCGAAATGCTCACTTCGAAGCACTTCAAGCATTAGGCGTTCAAATGCCGAACCCAGAGATTGATAGTGATTTGGAGGAACAAAATGAAAATGCTTTAATAGTAAGAAACTTTACCTGCAGCAGAGACTATTTACCGTCCCCAAACATAGAGTGTTTCGCTCAGTTACTACTTCTAATCATAACAACGGATGTAAGCGCAGTTTTACACGAAGAAGGCTCACCACTATCTAAAATACATTCCAGCGTAATGCGAAAATCCAATGCACTTTTGCAGGCAGCTTACCGTTCGAATCTGACGGAGCAACTGCTAGATATTTTGCAACCAGTTTTGAAAAACAACCAAGCCGGGTATACCAGCTGGTTCCACTTCTTGAAGAAAATAGTTTCTATCAAGGATATGAGCTTTAACTTATATAAATTACTTAGCCCTCAGCAATTGATTACACCCAAAGAATTTGAATATTTGGAGGAATACCTATTCTGTACAGAGGCTTTTGTCGGAGCACTGGATATCGTACAAAATGAAGACAACACATTCTATGGCATTTTTTTGCCTTGTCTGACTGCCCTGAAGCGGAAACTGCGAAAAATTGATTCGAAAAAGCTGAAATACTGCATGCCTCTGATTGATATGTACATTACGAGCGTCGATCGACGTTTTGCCCGCTTTTTCGACCTCACATCATGTGAATCAGAAAGGGCTGCTGCTGCGGCTCTTTCTTACCCTCGATTCAAAAATAAATGGCTTAGCTGTTTTGAACCGACGCAACAGAATCAAATTTTAGAGTCATTTAAGAATCTCATTTCGGAAGAGATAAGCGACAGTCCTAACGCTACAGAATGTAGTTCAGCGAAGAGAAAAAAAGAAGAAAATGCCTTCTTTAGCTTTGACTCCGATTCCGAATCGGAACAATCTGAAACAAAGTTTAGCGAAACGTCGAGTTTTCCATTAAAAAAAGCCGAACAGCTAATGCAGGAATTTTTCCAAGAGAAAAGTGAAGAGGTGAAGATTCTAAATCAGCACTCGGAAATCAAGAACGTATTTATTAAATACAACACCACGTTGCCGTCTGCAGCAGTGACTGAAAAAGTAATTTCTAGCGAAACCATCAACACTATGTCCGACAGTCGCAGATCCGTCAAAGAATTGTTTGAGGAGAGAGCCATTTTGAAAGCGAATTCATTACGAAAATAAGCTTAGTGTAGGCGGATACATTCGGTCTATGTTGTGTAAATATAAATTAATTTTATTGCAAAAAAAATATATTTTATATAATAAAACTGTTTTATTCCCACTAGTTTGAGTTGTGTTATTCGGAAATAACTTGTTTTGCCTTAAAAGTCGGTTTACAATTGAAGAAAGGTATTAGCAGTAGAGTTGGGTGGTACTCGGATTTTTACATACTAGGTATTCCGAATACGAGTACAAAAAAATACTTGTTCCAAATACCTGTTCCAAAAATACTAGCTAGTATTTTTTGAAGTATGTACATAGATACACACAAGTACATGCGATTTGCAGTGATGTAATGAAACGGTATGATATGCCCTTCCCCATCTACCAGACACAAAGTTCCCAGGCTAGAATGGTGATTGTGCAGTTGACCGTGAAAGGATACGAGCCATTAGTCCGTGCAGCTTGTCCGTAACTACCCAATGGTCGGTCTCTTATTTGGCAAGTGTTTCTCCAATCTAGGAGCCATCTAAAGGAAAACAAGCAAATTCAATCAATTTAATTTGATTTTCATTTTAATATATGCACAAAACACCTCCTGTATTCGTTCAAACTACCAGTGTCGAAAAATTTACTATGATATGACCAACTAATCCTGTTGCCATCTATATGACTTTTCATCGATCGATGCCTGATACCAAACTTTTCCTGGCTAATCTAAAACAGTCGGTTTTCCACTTCGCCTCACTGAAGCATGAATTTGTCGAAAATTTTATTAAGAAATGATAAAAAAAATATTACGTCTATTAAACATGCACCCACTAGGGGGCCAACCTCTTCGGTAAGGCTGGACATGAGTCACAGCCGGAGAAGCCAACTGGCTAACCAAAAAGGATATTTTTAGTGTTACTTTCAGTTTTTCCGGCGGATTTCATTTTACCGTATCTTAGAAACTAGGCCGCTTTTTCCCATATTTGTACGGGAACAACTCAGAAAGATCCTCAAATTCATGCTAGACCAAAAAAAAAATTTTTTGGAAAAAAATGGACGTTTTTGCCTAATTTCCCCTTTAAAAAAATTTGTTCGCCCTTAAAATATCACTATTGTACTCCCCGACCACTTTCAATCATCGAAAGCGCTGTAAAGGCAATTTTTGCCAAACTATGGCCAAAAAACCCCTTCCTCCCTTACAAAACGTAAATTTTTGTAACACAGCAATAGGCCTTGGTCCGTTATGTCCCAAACAACTCTAACTCAAACTTTTCAAACTGTCCGATTTCAGCTACTTTTGCCCTAAAAACCTAAACCTAAAGTCCCAAAATACTCGCAAGCACGAAAATACTCTATACAAAAATATGCGATACGAAAATACTTGCAAGTTCCAAAATACTCGATACGAGTATATACTCGTTTAGTACCAAAATACTTGCAAGTATTTTGGAACTATACGAGTATATACTCGTATCGAGTATTTTCGTACTTGCAAGTATTTTCGTCTCGCGTACGAGATACTCGTGAGTATGAAAGCACTTGCAAGTATGATATACGAGTTTATATTAATATTAGGATACTATTACGTCACTGTTTAATTGAAATGAATCAAATGGACGAAATTTATTGGGTAAATTCTTGATTACATGTATGTCCACAAAAATACTCGTACCTAGTATTTTTGAATTTCGGACTAGGTACTGGCTGTTCCAAAAAAATACCTGTTCCATATACCTGTTCCAGTATATACGCCTCATCTCTAATTAGCAGGTAGTATGGAAGTACATTTCACTATAGGTTTAAAAAACGCACATGAGGGTAACGCTGTTCTATCGTAACTACCATGTGAGTTTTTTGTGATATGTTAATTGCGGTAAAGTTGGTCGTGGAACTAATCGCTCAACACTCGTATTCACATTGATTGTAAATATGTGTTGAAGTTGTTGTTCAATCCCTAGACGCAACAAGGGTTGTTAGATTACTTAACTTTTAAAGTAGGTAACTAAACAATTTATTCTCCTAATGTATATGGCCATAAAAAAACCTACTTATCTATCATATGCTTATTCCTGGGTGACTCTGTCAGACCGAGAGTTTGTGTTTGTGCAGTTTCACCCACTAAAAAAATACTATATAAAAGCCTACGAAGTTCCGAATCGGGATCCGCCTAAGCACCGCCTCAACCCGGACGTGTACCTATCAGTAACCACGGACTTCGAAAAAAACTACACCTCGTGGGTCGGTGAGGAAACCTTTCTCTCGCTTTATGTGCAATACTTTCTCAACGTATATTGACTAGGCGCCAGTTCTCTCCTTTTCGCAACGTTGCGTCCACGATCGTCTCAGATGTAACCAAGCAAAGCGTGGACTCAATGGTGCGCCTCAACTTGTATTCAACACCAACAAACCCAACCTCGATGGCATCTCGACTATGTTTTCGGTGGGCATGCCACACTACAATGACACCTTGCATTGAAGTCACCCCCTATGATTACATTTCAAGCGGCGGAGTGAACTAAGCTTGTCTCCGAATTCCTACATTGAACCATTCGGTGGCGTAGCTCCCAAAGATGATCTCTCCGTATGTCACCCACACTAGACCGTTACCTGAGCTACAGCTATGGGTGCTCACCCGTCAGCGATTCAAATCGCCGAGAATTCCATATCATCTGCAAAGCAAGCGGACGCTGATCAATACGATCTGTGCCCTGAGCAGGTTGTTCGCTCACTTCGATGTACTTTCTTGCTTGACATCGAGTTGGCCTATGAAAACCCGAAACGTACTTGATTCCATTAGATACTTGGCACCACTCACGGTATGTTTCGCAGTGCATAATATGCACTAAGTCTGCGCAGAGCAATCTGCTGTCCAGTGGCCAACCTGTCCATACTTCCAGCAGCTGGGATTCCGGCCCCGACGCACAGCGGTCTGAAACGCTTAAAAAGCTGGCCAAAACTCGAAAAATGCTCGGATGTGAGTCAAAATTAGTATAGTAAAGTTTTTCCAGTCGCTGATTCTGAATTTAAAGTCACATTTTCGATTCTCAAAATGTTCGAATCAAAAGAGGAAAATTTGCCCAATTCAAATGAAAATTCGTTTAGAAATACTTTTTTTGCTGCTGATTGAAAACAGTTTCAAGTACTTTATCTACATACAAAATGTAATGGATCTTAAATAGGTGAAAATACCCATTGATTTCAAGAAAATGGTTGCAGAAAATGATAGAAATGGATCTAAAAATGACAAAAAACAAGTATGCAACTTATTTATTAGTCTTAAACCTAACTTATTTTAGGACTAGTACACAATATTTTCGAAATACAAAACATGTAATACTTTAATATATGAATATAAGCCAAAAATACAAAATTAAAACGAATCGGAGTCTGTATTCACCTCCGATTCCCAGGGTTCGCCCGCATTTTGAATCAAACTGGTATTTCCAGGAACTGTAGGTAGCAGTAAGAGTTGAATAGCTTCTCTTGAAAAACTCTTGCTTTTTCTCATTTGAATATTACCAAGATGAGTGGATCCGAAGATGCAAGGAGTCGTTGAAACACATCTTGTATATTTTGCTCCCTGGAAAATGTCATAGCAAATCTCAAGCGAAATGCTTTGATATCTTTGTTTCTTGACTCTTGGGCGTCTTCTGACAACTCATCAGTTGTTGGCAATGGGGCCTACTCTATAATTAAAAGCCCGTAGATGAGTATTTTGTGGACAGCTGTGAGCATCATGTACCACGGATACAACTCAACAAATCGCTTCGCAACAATTATGTTGTATTCCCTAAACTTTTCCACATCGACTCTGAATCCACTAGCTATAACTTGCAAAATGACGTGGCATTTTCGCATCAGTTCCTCATTTACGCCAAGGGTTCGTGAAGAGATCGAACTGTGTTTGAAAAATCGCCTGGTAGTGCTGCCATCATTCGAGCTACCAAATCCTTGTTTCGGAAAATATATTTTTAATCCTAGTTCATTTTTGAAATCTTCGTTATTTTTTTTATCTTCTGTCGAACGAGCTGGCCACTTTTTGATTACAATCTTGTATTCTATCAGTCCATCAGTCCAAATGGCATGAGCCCAGGCCAAAATCTCACCGTGTGTGGGAGAACTCGGAAGGACTCATGGACTCATGGAACCAAACTAGATTTCCAATCAATCCAAAGTGCATGGACTCAGGCCATCGGGCCATTTTTTGGCTCGACCGTGTGTGGGTAAATAGTAGGGCGAATTCGGACAATTGATAAAATTGACTATTCGTGTGTGTTGAAGCCTCAGTCCAAACAACGTGGCAGTCTTGCTTTGCACGCTGACCTGTGACAAGCTCATTGACTGTTTCTCATTGACTGATTATTTTATTTAATCGAAATATTCAGCATAATGGATAGTGGTGGCCATGATTTTATTTTGGAAGTTATCGAATAATATAGGTCACATGAATGTATATTATATTATTTGACCCAACGCGTGCAACCGCTTGCTAAGTACCGCAAAGTAGCGGTCAATCTTTCGTGAGGAGTGATAGTTTGCCTCATATTTGTATCCTTTCGTTTGATAAATGGGGTGACCAACTATAGCAACGTTTCATATGTCGTATCAGCCATTCTCAAATAATTTTGACAATCAGAAGACTCAAGTGTGAGTTCTTTTATCAAATCTTCAATTTTTACCACTTCCTTTTTGGCTATCGTTGCTTTATGTAGATGCAAGTTGCAATAGCAAAAAACTCCTCCACATGCTTCTGATCTATTAATAGGTTTAAAATATTTTTTTTCTTCAAATTTATCTTCGTTTTTTTCTAAATTAATAACAGGAAATGAAATGGACTGACTGGATCGAGGCTCTATCGTGAGTGGCGAGCTAAATTGGACTTAAACCAAACGCACTCAAGTCAAATGGACTCAGGCCATTTGGACTGCTCGTGAGTGGGGGCCTTAAGTGTAATAAAAACTCGAAAAATCGTATCCAGGCATGAAATGAAGACATTCTGAAACGAAGTTTTGAAACATCTACTTCCTTTTGAGTCATTTCATCGATTTTGTTGAAATTTCTGGACCTTTCATTACATAAGTGACGTTGCCAAGTAGATGCAGTGCCCGATAACGAACTGATAACTTTTCCATCCTCCATTGAAAATATTAATTCGTAAGAAAATTCGAATTCTTTTCGGTCATGACAGTTTTGCACGGAATGAGAGATTAAATTTGATCTATGATATTATTTTCTTCCGAGCAAGTTAAGTCTACTGTTTCTCTCAGAATCTGTAGTCTTATCGGCCTACAATAGCGCGATGAGGAGGGTCATGAATTTTCCCAGATTACTATTTCATAACTCGCTGAAATATGAGAAGGCTTCAGCTGCAACGGGACAATAGATGTGCACGGAAAATGCTCGCATCTGAGCTTTCAGAATCAGAAAAATTTTATTTGTATTCACTTCGCCCTGAACCACCATCGCATCCCCATTTCATTATCAGTTTTTGGTACTGCACTATTTTTCGTGTCAAAGCTTTAATAACATCATATTGAACTTGCAAAACTCTCAATAAGATATGGTCCAAAAGTAATACTAACGGAACAGCAGATAGTTCACTTGCAATTATATTTTCTGGATAACGAGTTTTGGCCTCTAACACTCGTTGGGTCGTAAAAAAAACAACCCCCACTTTTTTTAAGGTTTTTTTATATTTTGATAGGCACCTTTCGATAATTTTGAGTCAATTACTAGAGCGAATGCTTCATCACTTCATACCTCAGTTGGTCATGGTTTTGACGCCGATTTCAAAGCTTTCCGATGTTTGTAAGGTCGCCTTGGAGACATTGTTGTAACATCATCTAGAATATTGGCAGCTTCAGAGGCTTCTGATGAACGAAGGCTCATTGCAGTGGCGAAGGCTAATTCTGGAGTACTGTGATTCCGATCTCCTCCTTTTTGTGCAATCGCTGGATGTATCGAATTCTGCAGAAGGGCGTCCACTCTTCGATTTAGATAGCTGTTGGGTGGCTGCGTAGTTCTACCAAATAATATATTTATTCATAAAAATGATATAATTATCAAACATATTTAATTGATTCCAAGTAAAATCTTTTAAAATCAGACGCACTGTGAAAACCAGTAAAGTATCACTGGCAAAATCAATGTGAACTAGTATTATCAGTGAACAGTTTATATTTATGTCTATAATAATCATATTAAGGATAGGTCGATATTTATTCAGTCTACCATACTGATTTCAGATTTTAATATCACTGATTCAGATTTATATTGGAATTTCGAAAACAAATGCTTACGGTTATGACTATAATAGAGTTAAGCCAGTCTTTGTTGGATCTTTAAGAATCGAGCAGTTATTCTTGCTGACTTCTGCCATTTTATCTTGAAGTTTCAAATCAATAGTTTCAAGCCATATGTCTCATCGAGATGTAATTGAAAAGGAATCTGCTTTGTTTCTGAAATGTTTTTTTTTTCCAAAAAAAAATTCCTTCCGAGTACATTGCAACTCAAGCAAAGATTTCGTTCCTATTATAAAAATTAATATGTAGCTCTCATTTTTCTGATTCCATGTTTCCTTTCTTCCGTACTTTACTGTATACTTTATATAGTCCAATACAAGTTGGAAGGAATATACATAATAGGCGTTACACATTTTTCAAACTTCCGGAAACACTTTCCATGTTGAAAAAATCAATATTAGCAGCTGAGCTGGCACATCTGATGACTTTTAACAGAGCCACTATTTTCGCGCTAAAACTCATCTTGCGCAAATATACGACAACTGTCACTTTTACATACGATTAAACAACGGGTAGGTAATCCACCAACTCGCTTTTTGCACAATGTGCGCAGAAATGTGTTCTTTATCGAATGCCGTATTTCACATTAGGCGGGAAAAAATTGATTTTTTTGAGTTTCGACCAACTTTTTGAGTAATTCAGACAACTGTGCGACGCTTGCAGGTACGCCCTGTAGAGTCGTAGCCCAGGTACCGATAGCAGTGTGCCACCTCGGCCCACCTTTGCAGTCGGGTGCTTACCATTCCCATCAGGACCCGCCCAGACCTGAGGATTTTGGATGCTGGTGCCTCATCCAGCCCTGCCACGGTTCTCCTCTGTTCCCATATGTTAAGAGGGAGGTATGGGATGTTTACCTCATCGGCTCCTTCCACTCCAGCCTTGCATTTGATGGCGGATGTCGCCTTTTTGCTGAACGTGAGGAAATCGAGGCCCAGAAGCTCAATCTTGACTCTAGGAGTCATAAGCTTTACGTCCCTCTGGCCATGTAATCGAATCGAGTCCTGGTAATTTTATTGTCATTGCAGCACGCTATTTCCAAAAGGAACTACACCTTCTAGAGTCTTTCGTATTCACCGTAACTGCGATGTTCCCCAGAATCTCCACATAAATCTTTCCCGAAACTGATTTCACGATGACAGCATTAATTTTCTTTCTCCACTGTCTCTCCCTGCTCTTCCCCTTCGTGTTCTTTTCCACAATTTTTTTATTTTCGCTCTGTGGCACGACCCCTTTCTGGTCCTTTTCTGGACCAGCGGATACCACTGGTGGTTTCGTAACGTTCAATTTCTTTCTTTTTTTTTTATATAAGTAACCGTCACCAATACTCTTACGTCATAGGCTGGCGCCTCCTTTCTGACCCGAACATCCAGCAGGCGAAAATGACCTCAATGGCCTCTCCCACTATCAGCATACAATCCTTCACGAATTTCCAACTATTTTTTTTACATATATAAGGCAAATAGGTCCAGAATGCCATAACCGCCAGCTTAGATGCACTTTTCGTTATCGCCGGTCGTGCCTTGAACCATTGAGCTAAGAAAGCTAAGAAGCATAAAAATCGTTCCTATCATCGCTACAAATTAGAATCGTCAATTGAATCACAAAGCCATGAGAAAACCCGAGTCGTACCGGTTGTGTTTGAGCCATTTGGCGTTACCCGGGGTGCACCGCGGAAAGATTTGTATTGGGAACACCTTTTTTTACTTCCTATAGTTATTTGCATATTTGTGCGATTTGATAATATTCTGGCAATATGCAGAAATGAAATTGAAAGTTATTCGTACTTTTTTTTGCAGAAACCGCAGTCGTGATCGTCGCCGAAGAAGCCGTAGTCGTTCGCGAAGTCGCGAAAGGTACAATAGACGTAGTCCAGAACGCGATCTTTACAAAGACATCATAAATGAGGATTATCAAGACGAATATGATCGATACCGTAATGATAAAAAATCACGCGATAAAGGTCGAGATGGTGGCTACGATAACTATAGACGGTAAGATATGCAACGAAAAATGTTCGGGGTAATAATAGTTTTTGTTCCAGGGACAGAGATCGCGACAGGCACAAAAGGCATTTTTCTCCTGATCGTGAAGATCACAGTGATAGCTACGAATCAGACGGATATAATGATCACTATAGTAATCAGACTCCAAATAACATAATAATTCTAAGAGGTCTGGCACAGCATATTACTGAAGCAGATGTAAGTGTCAATGACTGGAATTTTGTTGGTTTCTTTACTAATTACTAATTTTCAGATTAATAACGAGCTTGTTATGGCCGGTATGCAACCAGTATCTATACGCTTGATAAGGAAAAGAAAGACAGGTAAATATCGCCACGTTATGTTGAATAAATTTAGCACGTAAGAATCTCCCTGTATTTGCTTTTCAAAAATTGTTCGCAGGTAAGTATAATTAGTGCCCGTTCTGCGTGAAAATGTTGATAGAGCGAAAATCAATGCAACGTCAATGAAACTGAGTTGTCGCGAAGTGCTCAATTATTTGAATAAAGCTCTTAAGATTTCCTCTATCAACAAATTAAGACAACAAATAAAAAAAAAACATCAAACTGTGGCAATGGGATCGTGCAACTGACTAAGGCGTTAGAAGCTCAGTCTTCTGTACCACCTTTTGTCTAATCAAAATCTCAGCAAAGTACTCAAAATACATATGTAATTTGTTCAAAAACCAAAACAATTTTTTGCAAATATTGAATTTATCGAAAAATAAATTTACATGGATTTTGTGTTTGCTCTCTATTCTCTCCTTGAAATTTAGGTGCGTCACGTGGTTTTGCTTTCGTCGAATTTAATACTGAAGAGGAAGCAACACGCTGGATGGAGTACAAGCAGGTATCATAGAATCTGGTGCAGTTTTCACAAAACGCATAAAATTGTTAATGAAATACTAAAGATGTGTATGAAATGAAGAAATTACTTGGCCAATATCGATCGAGGCTTATTTTCCAAAGACTCCCGAATGTGCTTCGGATGTAATTTGTATAATATCGTGATGAGATAGCAAATAAAAGATCGCTGCTATAGTAAAATGGTCGCTTGAAATATTTCCAATGCATTTTCACAAACTTATCAATATTCACAGTAACATTGTATTGAGTAGGTTAGTGGCTCTATTATGTATTCTGCCTAATTCGGCTTAGCGCAATGAATATTAATATGTTTGTGTAAATGCGTTCAAGGTAAAAATACGTATTTTAAGTTTTCTAAATTCTATATGAAACGAATTAGTTCGGTCTACTCGTAAAAATAACTAAGAGTGTGTGTAATTTTTATTTTTTTCGAGACGTTTATTTGTATTTCGAGACATGTATTTAAACTGCAATCCAGATCACATAAATCAGTAAGAAAAGTTCAATTAAAATCAATAGAAGCATTGCAACACACAAAAAACTAGACTACCTCGAATGGTGTCATCATCACATCACACTCCTCGAGGAGTTCTCTTTCATTAGGATCTCGAATTATTATTAATTACGGCGATGATTGCATAGATTGGTATTTTAGAGCACACTTTGCTAATCCATATTTTTCTTCTGTTTTCTCTTCTAGGGCAATCTGATGCTTCAAGATCAATACCGAGCTGTTATGCAGTACAGTCATTCTAAGGAACCCTTGGCGAAAGAGCGTGTTTTATCTGATTGGTATTGCGCAAAGGTATATCCATCATACTGCAATTTTCTTGTGTTTTGTGTTTAACTCATTTTTGGCTCCTTAGTGCGGTGTCTTCAATTTCAAACGACGCGAAAATTGCTTCAAATGCTATGCATCGCGTGAAGAAAGCGAGAAGGGAGGAGAAGGAAGCGATGAAGTCAGCAATATCTTAACAAAAAGTATAATAACTGCACTTGCAAACCATGTGTTTTGTTTAAATTACTATCAACTCTCTGTCATTTTCACTAATTGTTGATTTAATCTCAAATTTCACGTGGGGAAAAAGAAATAATGCTTCGAAATTTGGACGTACTAACGAACGAAGAGGGCGTGGTTACCGTTATGCAAGAGGTGATTCCATCGTTGGTATCAAAAATTGCGAAAATATTAATTTGCCGTGATCCCCTTACGTCGACATCACGTGGCATTTGCTATCTGTACTTTGATAATCTTGTGGATTCGATGAATACTCACAATTCTCTGAAGGCGCTTGAGCCTCCGTTGAATATAGAGCAAAGAGAAGGTAAGATCGATTTACCTTTAGAATATGAGGTAATGAAAAATGTTTTAGTGCTAGTATCATATTGTGTCGACTCGGAAAACAAGCAGATCACTAAGCCATCATCTTCATCCGCTAAGTCAATCGTAGATCCAAATCCTGCGTACACGGCAAACACATACCAATATACATTGGCGGACGTACCTCGGTTGGCAGAATATAGTGCTTCTATGTATGCTTCAACGCCAGCAGAGCAGGAGCACTACGTGAAGTACTACACTCAGTACTACATCGCAGAGATAACGAAGGGCCAGTATGGAAATCTTCCAACTATGAGCCAATTAGGAGAGTCAGCAAATTCCGGTGCGGCTGTTGCCTTGTCAGCAATTCAAAGAAAACAGAACAAGCTGAAAAGTAACTCATCCGAAACCAATACAAGCGCTGCAACAACGAGCACATCAACCACTGCAGCGTCTTCCGCAACTCCAGTAGATGTTCCCTCTGGCACGGATGGGAAAAAATATCGTAAGTACAGAGATTTTCAATAATGGCATAACAATTTTGTATATAAGTAAAACACAGAATAAGTAATATATCGGACTGAAACTTATTCCAAGTATAGTACACATGTTACATTCATTCATATTACCACCGCGAGCACGTTTGCAGGATGAATCTTTGGAGCCAATTTTCCACCACTCCTGTCAGGCACGTAGCGCAGACATAGGGTTGAAAATTTCCAAAACGATATCATGATTTATTTTGTTTAACGAATCTGATTTATATTATTGTCATTGAATTAAAGCTATGATACAACGGATCATTTTGTCAGACTTAATGACAATTTTATCAGCCTTCCCATTTGTTTTTATAAATTAATTTCATTATCAAAATTATCCCTTACATGGTCATACTGTCAATCTCGCTTCTTACAATTCTTTTTAAAACTCAGCAACACCAGATGTATCGCTGTATCAATATGACGAAACTTCTGGATATTACTATGATCCGTCAACAGGACTCTACTACGATGCGCATTCCCAGTACTACTACAACAATGAAACTGCATCATACCTTTACTGGAGTCAAGAGCATAGCACATATTTGCTGGCCCCATCTGCAACCACAACCGCCGCGGCCACTACGATATCTGATAGTCCAGCAGTTGTCTCAGCACCTGCAATCACAGCCTCGGCCACTGTGATTGGCCAACCAGAGCCAGCGAAACCAGCTATTATGGAAGATAGAAAAGAAAGCAAGAAAGAATCCAGACAAGACAAAGTAAAGGTCGCCAAGAAAATCGTCAAAGACATGGAAAAGTGGGCTAAGCAACTGAACCAAAAGAAGGATAACTTTGTTGTCGCCACACCGCAACCGATACTCACGACTAAACTAGAGGATCTTGTTCCGAAAGCAGCAGTTGTTAGTAGCGGCTACGCTGATGTCGGTTTCTCGATACTCGAAAAGAAAGAGAAAGGCAAATTGGAAATGCCAACAACTTCGATGATAATGAGCAAGCTTGTCTCATCGTATGGCTCTGATTCCGACGACCACGAAGAAAGCAATCATTCACAGGGTTTATCTGCCGAAATAAGCGATAAAGACTACGTTGATTTCGAGAAATTGACATGCTTGCTATGTAAACGTGCCTTTCAGTCACAAGATATTCTGCAGAAACATTTGAAAATGTCGAACCTGCACAAAGAGAATCTTCAAAAATATAACTTGACGCGAGGAGTAATTGACGTTAACAATAGAGGAGCACCGGGCGGGTGAGTATTTCTAATTATTGAAAACTTGCCGATTTTGCGAGCAATACACCATTTGTAAAATTTGACATTCGAACTAGAATTGATTTTTAATAAATTTCAATATATGACGAAAGTATATAAGCAAATCAAAGCCTCAATAAAGCTGAATCAGAACTTGAAAATTCAAATTATATTGTGATGCCCATATTGTTAATCTGTAATAATTTTACGGCCAATAAGTTTAATGTATATAAACTAACCATTCAGTTAGTATCTTCTCTGTTCATGATCGTGTTTTGCTTACGGAAGCTTTTTCCTAGTTAACATCATTCCTACCCAATTTTAATTTAATTTTTATATTTTTGAACTCACCTGATTTTTTTTTAAAGCTACCGTGACCGAGCCAAAGAACGTCGCTTGAAGTACGGCGAAAGTGATCCTCCGCCACCGAATCGCAGTAAGGAGCGCTTCGAAAAAGAATTGAAATCAGTTTCAGCTGCAGCTCAAGTTAACGCAGCATCAATTCCGATTGGTGAAAATAACGTCGGTAATCGGCTCCTTCAAAAGATGGGCTGGTCAGAAGGACAGGGGCTGGGCAAAAGCAATCAAGGGCGAACAAAGATAATTGAGGTAAAATAGAGTTATTTAATTGAAGAGTAAAACATTAATTTCATTCGTTTAAATTTTCATGGCACGTTGGTCTAACCGGTATTATTTTTTCATATCCTAGGCTGATACCCGAAATTCAACAGCTGGCTTAGGGACAAAGTCTTCAGGATTCACTCCCGGCGACGATTATAAATCATATATTAAACGTATGATGAAATCACGTTATGAACAAGTTGATGTCAAGGACTGATGCGATTCAAGTGGAATAAAAGTGATTAATACCAAGTGTCTGTTTGTCCGGTTCTGTCTGTTTGTACGAGTGAGCGAAGTTAATATTACTTGCTTAGCAATAAGCATTTTGTTAATTATTCATATATTACTGCGAAAGAGGTACGATCCAAGTATGCTCAATGAAGTTTAAAATAAATGAAATAGGTATATAAGATTTAGTTTGATGCCAATGTTGACATTGAAATTATGAAAGCTAAAGAGTAATTTTACTCTTCTGTAATAAAGAACTCAATCGGATGTGTTTTTTATTTTCATTCGAATCATTGTCTACTCCCTAAGTAGCTTTAAAACCAAGAAAAATTGTACCACAAAATATTAAATGAACAATTTGTGCCACAAAATGTTAAACGAACAAAACTGTTTATAGTAAATGGGCTAAACTCGACTTGATGTACCACAGCCGGGAAATCCTACCACCAGAGAGCGAATAGGTAGTAGCAGGGGTCGAAAATTGAAGAAAAACACAAAATTATACAAAAAAAAAAAATACTCGAGAAAACCACACAATTAAGAAAGAGGGGAAATTTTCAGTTTTCAGCAAAACGGCGTACGGGAACGGCTTCATTGCAATTAATTGTAGTACGGAAACAGAACTCGTATGTTTGTTTAGCCCATATTTTTAAATTGATTTAATTGATTACTAAATAAAAAGAATATACTAAATGATACTAAAATAGAAAGTAAATAAGTGATTGAATTTATGTAGCTTCATAGGATAGTAAAAATTGCTGCAAATTCGATGCTTAGCAGTTCTTGCGGAAGAATTGAAAAGAAGAAAAATGTTCTGAGACTGAAAAAGAATTTGGTCAAGAGGCCAAACGGTAGAAGCAAAGTTACTTCAAATAGTGCTCGGGAAAAAGTGATTGGCCTTTCAAAATGAAGTTATCTATCTTATAAGTACCAAAAGATAGCCATCAACTTTTCCACACCTATTTATAAAAAGTGCCTCAGCGGGATTTTTTATTTAAGTTAGAAAACTATATACGGTCTTCATTTAAAAAGCCGTTGTGTTTATAGAACCTGTTCAGAGATTTTTTTGTTTCTTCATTAAGGGCTTCGAAGATGATGCAGACGAGATTTAAAACTCCGATATGAAAATTCAATTTCTTAATGATCAAGGACACTAAGTGCACACATCCTAAATCAGGTAGTTTTCGACTGTCAGACGCCGAGACAAATGTAAAGTTAATCAGATAAATTCGTGGTTGATTTAGCTACCTAGCAGGAGTAAGCCGCTTAGTCAAGAAACAAGCAATTAGAACTATCATCATCCCCCAAAAAGAAATAGGATAGGAAAAGAATCACAAACCACAATTTCGATACATTTAATTAAGGAAAAAAGAAATATTTAGTGGTAAAAAGAAAACAAATAGGATAAATGGAAAATAAAGACAATAAGATAGTTGCTTGGAAATTAGTGGAAAACATGAAAAAAGCATACAAAAAGAAGAAGCTCTTTCATAATATAAATAAAAATTGATTGCAAGTATTTTTAAGGAAAAAAAAACGAGAAAAACTGCTTCCCAGACAGCAACAGTGTTGGTATGAGGGCTGCATAAATTCATAGAACTCAAAATCGATTATCGGTAAAACTAGAAGCAAATAGTACGGAATTTACTTTACATGATTATAATGTGATTCTTCAGCAGCCTTTTAAAAACGGGAAAAGATGTGTGTTCTTAAAAGAGTTAGGTAAATAGTTGAAGATTTCCATAACTAATCTAACAGAATCTTTATGCTTTCTATTTGTTCAAGCCTGAGTTATCTTTAAATCTTGTGAGATAGCCGTTATAGTGTCTTATTGGAGAAATCGAAGATTTTATATTGTTATTGAGTATTTTATATATTATCTTAGCCTTTTCCATAAATATGATACCCCTTACATTGAATTTATCTGTTTGTCTGTGTAGTATGTCACTTGGAGTCATTTTATCAAGTTCATCCACTGCCTTAACTAGTATTTGATGAACTATTTTTATCATTGATTCGAATAATTAATATACTATTGAGTATTCTATGAATTGAGTCAATATTTATCTCTGAAGTTTGACTCTAATTCAATATACCATAAGTAATCTTAGCCAGTACAAAAGAGTTGTAGATCATATTTTTCAGGTCTAGATCCAAGTAATATTTCATTCTGAACAGCCTAACCCAGAACACCAACTAAGACTTCACATTACTTATGTGAGGGGACCAAGATAATCTATCATCAATAATTAGTCCTAAATATTTAGATTTAGCCACTCTTTGAATCTCGTCTCCATGTATTCTGACGTTAAGGCAGATCTCACTTTTATTAATCTTCTTGAATACCATGTAACTAGTTTTACAGGTATTGATTGTAAGCCTGTTTCCCAAAAGCCAGGACCCATAAACAATTAAATCGTTATTTATTTTTCGCTCCAGAAGTTCAGCAGAGTTGGCAGAGAATAGCGAAAGATTGTCATCAGCAAAAATAATATATTTTCCGGTCAGACCAGAGAAATATAAATTATAAATATAAAGTAAAAATAAAGTTGGCCCTAGAATTGACCCTTGAGGAAAACCAATGTTAACTACTCGTTGTTTACTTATTTCGTCATTAAATCTAACCAGGATTTTTATGTCTTTTAGGAAGCTATCAATCAACGCCAGTGCGAGCATCTTATTCCAAGTTCGCTTAGGTTTTCTTACAAAGTGAACCGATTAACCGTATCAAAGGCCTTCGCTAATTCAATAAACAGTGCAGCCACATATTTATTCAAATCAAGTTCACAATTAATAAATTGTATGGCATCTGTTTTTTTATATTGCTGATGTTGTGTTACTTTTTTCTAGAAAACCACATTGATGTGTATCAAAACCACATTGATGTGTATCACTATTTTCTATAAACTTAACTAAACGTTTATTGATAATTTTATCGAAAATTTTGCTAAACTTGTTAAAGCAATCGGCCTGTAATTTGAAGGATCTAAATCGTCACCTGATTTATGAATAGGAACTATCATGGTATCTTTCAGCTCTGTAGGGAATTCACCTTTGCTAATGTGATTATTAATGATTGCAGAAATATAAGGTGATATTTGAGTAGCAAATAATTTTAAGTTTTCGGAAGTTGCTCCATCAAAGGTCCATATTTGTCTTCATCTTGATGCATTTCATTTTTAAAATTGATACACTGCGAAACGCCCATAAATTATAGTTAAGACTCAAACCGTTTTTATTGCAATTTGTGTTGGCATCTACGTTTCACGTCATGTGAGAATGGCATATGTCATTTTTCATGTCAAGATTGCTGAAGGGGGAAATCCCTATGTAAGCTGCCATTAACTTCGTTTTTAGGGAAATCATTTTTGTATAAATTGCTCCTCTCCGAAATGTCGGTGAAATCGTTAGTCAGTCGTCGGCATCATTTGTCAGAGTTTCGGGATCTGTTCACGGCTCTTTTCCGAATTGCCGATCGGGATGTTCAGACGCGAGTGTTGGACGCTATCAATGGTATTGTGAACGACGAACCGAGCGGGCAGTGTAATTGTCGAAAAAATCTTAGTTTAGTGGACACAGGAACGCAAACAACAGTCGAAGTTTCTTTCAAAGTTCTAACAGACTACGATACGAAATCGGTGCAGACAGATTCGTGTGAGGATTTAACGATATTTGGCAGCAAATCGATTAGCTCGGAAGTTGATCTCATCCCAGTGGAGAGAGGGTTGAAACTCTCACTAACTAAACAGGAAGAACAGTCAACGAATGAGTTAAATGTAGCAAACCAAGAAGAAAAAGCTCCTGCTGCAGGTTTTTTAAAAAGAACTTCGTCGTGGAAACGAGTTTCTTCGAATGAAATATCAGTTCACGTTGAACGAAAGGAAAACTCTGCAAGTCTGGAGCGGAATCCAGCCAAGCGACGAAAGCTTATGGAAGCAATACTTTTGCCAGATGAACCCACACTTACAGTAGAAGTTATAACGGAAAACACAGAGTTGGATGTGATGTCTGAGTCTGAATGCAGATATACTTTAATCCCCGAGGAAACTATATGCACTGAGAGAGTGCAAGAAATAGAAATTATTCCGATGCCGGAAGAGCCACAAGACATTCAACAAGGAGAAGATAGTAGTATGGATTCGTTTAAGCGACCAAGCCCACGTTTCAGATCGGACGACCCTGCCTCGCAGATCATAAAGAGACGGAAACGAACGAAAAAGATACCAAGAGTGGAAAAAGTATCTGACGAAGAAACAAATCATATTGGGAATATCTTGCAGGAAAAGTCTTCTATGGGAGCCAGCAAAAGAATAAAGCGGGTAAATATTTAATTTCACGTCGAGTGACAGCATTTGAATTAGTCTTAAACAATTAGCTTTTTTTGCGTCTAACAATCATTGTAAAATTTGTTGAAGTGTAGGCTCTTCCAGCATATGCCTGTTTAAAATACAGATACTTTAAATATAGCGCGAATCATAAGAGCATTGTGACAAGTTAGGTTGTCGATAATATGATTGAAACACAGATGTAATTGATCTGAACTAAATGCATTATACAAAAATAAACCAAAAAATCTCAGTGAGAAAAATACTCGGAGAAAAAAATGCAAACTTTCACCTCGTGAACCGCGTTTGAAGTTATTGATGAAAGACGAAGGGGAATCCCTCAAGTATCAACCAAGCATGTTGTTGACTTCAATTCTATTTATTCTCCTCTTAAATTACATTACTCAGCAACTTTCCATATCTCATTCGTGAGTAATTTTCTCATTAGGAGAGAAGATGCAAACTTTTTTTTCGATAGTACATAATAGTGTGCATCTAAATGCACTGAAATAAAATCGCATGCCACGATTAAGTTTATGAGCATATTCTTGCAGCGTTTTGTATCGTAAATTGAAATTTAAAAAATCAATTCAATACCTCACATGAGAAGTTATTTTTTGTTAACTTCTTACTTAATAGCGGAATATCATTTCTGAGAAATTATATTTTAAAAAAGGATTTGTATTTTCGATTGTAAATTTTAGATTTTAATTGATTATTCAAATTCTAATTTTTCACCTCGATTGATTCGATGGATAACGATTTGTGTTCTCAAGCCCCACTTAGTAAATTAGATAAAGATATACCACCTGACTTGATCAAATAGTTGCAGGAATTTATTGAGAAAATTAAAAATAAAAGTTTATATATCAAAATTGTTTTTGCCCGCTTCAAAGTGCTTTCTATCGACTGCAACGCACTTATGCCAGCGCTTGATCTAATCCTCGAAACATTTTTTATACTCGGTTTTCGGTATGGCCATCAGAGCCGTCTTCGATTTTTCCATTATCTCCTCTCGGCTGCTAAAACGCGTTCCCCGGAACGGCTTCTTGAGTTGACCGAACAGGAAGTAGTCGCAGGGAGCCAAACCACTTGAATCCGATGGTTGTTGGATGGTAATCGGTCTGTTCTTTGGCAAAAAATCACGGATAACGGCGGCATTGTGCGACGATGCGTCATCGGTCCTTTTGGCGAATTACTTCAAACAAACGTATCATAACACCCAAATAATAATCTTTGTTGGCTGTTTGATGCTCTGCCAAGAATTTTTGATGCACAACACCGTTGTTATCCATGAAAACCGTGAGCATCACCTTTTTCGACTGAAAACAACTTGTTTTTTTCGATCTTGGCTCATTCGGTGTACGCCATTCACTCGCTTGATGTCTGGATTGCGTGTCATTCTCATGCACTCACACCTCGTCTCCAGTAATGATGCGTCTGATGAATGTTGGGTCGGATTCAGACTCGAAAATCATGTCTTTCGCCACATAAACGCGGCCCATTTTTTGCATGAAATTCAGGTCTTTTGGCACCAGCTTTGCAACGACACGTCCCAAGCCCAAATCATTAAATAAAATGTCTAGGACGGATCCATAAGCGATGTTCAAGTCCTCTGCCAGCTCTCTGATGGTCAATTTGCGGTTTTCGGCCAACATTTCTTTGATTTTATCGAGGTTTTCTTGGGTTTTTGATGTCCACGGACTGCCACTGCGTACCTCGTATCCTCGACGCACTCACGGCCGCTCTGAAGTGTTCGTGCCACACATAAATGTTCGGTAGGGTATCATTGCTGAAACACTTCACTAAAATTTCCAAGGTCTTCATTCCTTTGAATTCGTTTTTAGCAAAAAGTTTAATGCAAACTAATTTATGCAAAGTTGATTCCATTTTTGAAATTGTAAAAAATCGAAAACACGTACAGAAGCAGATGTACTCAACACGGCCTAACTTTTACAAATATCAAGCTATGATGCTGAAATTTGGCGGAAATATCGATGGCGGATGTGGCAACAAATAACAAATCGGGTGACTGAGAGCGCTACACGGTGATCATTCCTGAAACTTGTTGACCAAGCTGGTAATTTGATTAGCGACATTCTTCTATGATGAGAGCTACAATTGAATACTTTTTATAGAAATATAAATCGCGATCAGCTGTTTCTCTACCTGTCTACAATTTTATAGGCATATCTATTGTGCATATAATAACATTGAAAACAACTTTGGTCAAGGTGTTTTCAATAACCTAATCCTAATCTGTTATCGATGGACTCGCAAAAAGACGTGGCTTCTTTTAGCTGTTCCCTGTGCAGACACTACAATTTTTTTCCTTTCAAAACCAAGAATGTTAATTTACTGATCTCCAAGGGTAGGTTTAGTATAGAGGATTTAGCTACGAAAAAAGCTCTTGTTGTTCATTAAAGAGCCCAGACTGAAGTCTTCAGTTCCTACCGGTTTCTACCGCTAATTTCCACTGATCCACTGATAACAAGGAACTTAGTTTTCTACTAGCTTCAGTCTGCGTGTTAGCAGAACTTTAATCAAAAGCTGTGACTTTTTTATGGCCTTTTATGATGAGAATGAATGATTTGTCACAAAAAATATTCTAAATGATGGGCAAAAAGCCTTAATCTTGCATATTCTCAAGAAGCCTTCGAATGCCCTCATTTTGGACGTTATGGACTATTTTAATCTTCCTTGGGGTCAGAATAAGAGAGAATGGTGAATGAGCCATTATGACTAGAGTTCCTCAAAGGATTAACCATATTTTGCTTTTAGTATACAAAATATCTGTTCATATACAATTTTTTTCATTTAAATTATTTGTTTGCAAACAATATTGATTAAAGTGTTACTACTTTTTATTTACTTTTCAGATTTCTTTCGAAAATGCTACCAAAAATTATGTAAGCTCACCAAAAGAAATTGCTCATTTATTCGACCTGTACACACCGGACCAAATTCAGCAAAGTGTCACAAACTTGGAAGCTTCAAAGAGCATTGTTGAGCAAATGAAACATGAACTAGAAATATCGTTAATCGTCGAGAATGGATTATAGTAAGTAAAATAAGTTGAATTTTACTCTTTTCATGTTAGGAAAATATGTGCAGTTGCTATCAGCAAACAATCTGTAAATATTTATTGTAAATTTAATGATTCCGTTGTCTTATACGGTAATGGGGAATCTGTACATATTAAAGTGAAACTAGATGAGACTTACAACCTAATGACATCATGCAATCGATACTATCAAGTATTTACTGCACATTTGATTGGATTGGTCTGCATTAGGTGATTTTTGCTTTTCAATGATTACTGTTCAATTAGAATCATCAGATCATCCTCTAGCTAAATTCAAATTTCGAGTGACGCCGAAATTTTCGAAACCATTATCAATTTCTGCCATCTCATTGTTAATATAATTAAGTGCAATATATGTACGTAAAGAGTTGTTTGAAAGATGCATGTGTGCATTGCATGCGCCATAATATTGGCTACAAGATAGTTGAATGAATAAACATGGCTAACACGCCAATAGTGGGTCGTAATTACGGAGATATCATAGTTACGAAAAAAATTGTCAAGAATCGCTGTGATATTTTGATAGAAAGTGATAAGTTGACTTCACAAATTGAATCTAGGAAACAAATTTGCCCAATCACAGCTATTACTCCAGACAAAATATTTTAGCCATTTAGCTTTACCACTATTTGTCACTGCTAAACGATTAAATGTAGTTAATTTTTATTTATTTTCTAGTCCTATACATAGAGCTATTTTAGATAATGAATTATCAGCACTAAGGCGACAAATCTATGTACTAAAGTTCCAAAAGACCAACATAAACAAACTGCTAACTGATGAAGACGAGGTACAGTATAAACAATTTATAAACCTCTAGTTATATTTTTTTTATATCTAATTATATGTTATAGAGTCCACTGCAACTTGCAATAAAAAACAACTGCATTCTATCATTAATATCGGAACTGTTAAAAAATAGGGCAGATGCAAATGAGCTAGATAAAGACAGTAATACAACTATCCATCTTGCAATGATGTATTCCGATAGTCACAAACTTCTTAGACTTCTCCTTGATAATATTTCCTATGATGCATTGAATATGTACAATGACAATGGCAGCACCGCTCTTCATATCGGAGTGGGCGAAGATAAATTTATGATGTGTAAAACATTGCTAGAATTTATTGATGAGAAGGAGGACCTAATAACAATTGGTAAAGGTGTTGAAAACAAGAAAAAACTAATAGAATTGTATAAAAGTGAACTCAACGACCTACCGAAACGAATCGAAACAAACATGAACGAACACAAGCAGAAAATATTAAATGCATTAAATCGAAAAAATGGAAGGACACCCTTATTTCTGGCGCTAAGCAATCGTTCGGATCAAGCAGGTATGTTAAAACAAATCAGTTTTTCAGTTAGCGAGAACATTTTTCTATCTTCTTTTTGTAGTTTTCTATGAAGATTTCTTCCTGTCAAATAAGTGTCTTTGTTTTTTTTTTTATTTCAGAAGTAATGATATTAATGCTACTTGCTCACTTTGCTGATCCTCGGGTACAAGATTTTACTGGTACAGATAGTATAGCATTTGCTATGGATGCATACGAGGTAAATCGTTACAACGATGCATTAGAAAATTCAGCGATGTTTTTCGAAAAAATGGCACTGGCGGCGAAGAAAAATAACAAAATAAACAGAATAATATAACCTAAATTATATAAATCATAAACATACAAATCTATACAAATTTTTAATGTTGTGAATATTCTACGGCAATAGATGCATGTATAAGGTCGGTCTGTGTATGGAAAAGTAAAAACGTTCTTAATTCAATATTTCGTTGATCTTATAGCGTACCGGGTAGAGGATAAGCAAGAATGTGTAAGATGTCGACTGTTACTGTCTACTACTGTCTAATCATCGGTTAGCTATTTTGCGCTTTTGTACTTACGTTCAAGCTCTTCCCATATATGCTCAATAGATTTGAGGTAAGATAATTGGCAAGGAAAATTTGGTCTTGGTTTTTAGACAAATTCTGTAATACTTATCTTCTTAAAATACGAGATGACCTATTATGAAATGACTTATCACATACCATACTTTCGATGCTTCATTATGCATCGTTAACTACGTCTCCAACTCCACTCACTGCGTTGGACCGATACACCTTTACATTTCCGCAGTTGTGCAAAATTTCTTGTATTTTTCCGTGTAGGCGAAGCTCATGTCTCAATAACACAAATTACAATTCAAGTGCATATTTTATTACGTGAGAATTTCCCTTACCTTCTACAACTTAACCTAAGCAAAAATTTTCTCCTCGCGTCGTTTTTTCGTCACTACAGTTCCAGGCTTATGCTGCGCCTCCGGATGATTCATAAGTTCTGGTGGGCAGACTGAAACTGGGCTTGCCATTACGCATTGCTTCAAATCATAGAACAGCTGACTATCGTCCTTGGTAACGAAGCTGATTGCAATACCGTTTTTGCCGGCACGACCTGTTCGCCCAATTCTATGGGTGTAATCTTCAATCGATTTCGCCATATCATAATTGATAACCATGGAAACATCTTTAATGTCAATACCACGACCGGCGACATCTGTCGCGACCAGAATATCTTTTGCACCACTTTTAAGTGAGGCCAAAGCGTACTCACGCTGTTCCTGACCTTTGCCACCGTGCAAGGTACACGAATTGTAGCCGAATTTCTCCAAACCTTTGGCCAAAACATCGGCACCCTTCTTTTGGTTAACAAAAATTATGACTGGTGGTTCCAGACCCTTCGAAAGGATTTCCATAAGTTTCTTACGTTTGTCATTCTCACCCATCAGGTACACTATTTGCTCTGTGCGTTCAGTCGGTTTGCCAATGGAGCCAATGTAGACTGTTGCGGGACGGCGAAGATAGGTGCGTGCCAGGCGTTCTACAGCCGGCGGCATGGTAGCCGTAAACATCACAGTCTGACGATATTTTTTCTTCGAATAGAAATTTTCCATTAGTTTGCTGGCATCCTCTGCTTCCTCAGAGTCGGGCTTTAAATTCGTCACAGGCATGTACTCTAGAATCTTTTGCACGTCTGGCTCGAAACCCATGTCAATCATACGATCAGCTTCATCAAGAACGATGTATGTACATTGATTTAGGACTAGATATCGGTTTTCCAGGACATCAATCAAACGACCAGGAGTAGCAATGACTATTTCGCATCCAAGACGCAAACGGAAGCCCTGCTCTTCACGAGACAATCCACCAACAACAACCACTGTACGAATGCCTAGAGGCTGTCCGAATTTATTTGTTTCCTCCTCTATTTGCTGGGCGAGTTCACGAGTTGGTGCCATTATAATGGCATAGGGACCTTGGTCTGCATCTTCGAGCCGTTCAATTTTAGGAAGCGACTGAATCCAGGCGAGCAACGGAATTAAGAAGGCCAAAGTTTTACCTGAACCAGTTTCAGCAACACCAATGATGTCCCGATTCTGCAAGCCAATTGATATAGCCTGTCTCTGAATTGGAGTAGGTTCTTTATATCCGACTTTGTCAATAATTTCAAGAAGTGCTGCAGGAAATCCTGATTCGACCCAGCTTCGTATTGGATTCGGTATTTTGCCGCCTTTGATTGTGATATTGTAGTCTTCTCGAAATATACGCCAGTCTCGCTCAGTCATTTCATCTAGTTCTTTTTCCGACCAATGCCTATCGTCCCATTTCTGTTTGTCCTCTTTGCGTTTGACTTTCTTTAGTCGCACCTTTTCTTGTTCCTTCTCGGCTTCAGTTCGGCGTTTCTCCAACAGATCACCGTAGAATTTACTCTGCTTACGTTTTTGCTCCTTTATGTCGATGCCTGTTTACAATCAAAGGAAAAAAATATATATTATTGGATTCAAATGCAGCTCATCGTCACCTGCAATGTTTCCCCGGCCGAAGAATTGCACATGGTGCCGTTCTTTGTACAGATTGTTGTAATCCACAGATGTGTCCTCAGAAGCGTCCCAGTCGAAGACGAACTTTCTATCATTTAGTCTGCGTACTCGTCGTTTCTTTTTAATTATTCCTAGATACCGTTCTCGAATTGCCTCCAATTCTTTTTCTTTGTCTTTTACAGTGATATCGTCTGTTTTCTTCGAAGGATCCCGATCTTTTTCGTCCCGGTCCCTACGGTTATGCCTCATATCTTCTCGCTCTCGTTCTCTATCCCGATCTCGTTCCTTCTCACGGTCGAAGCGACCTTGATCTCTTTGGACATTCTTGCCAAGACTTAGAAGCGGATCATTTGTTGATCGAGGAACACCACTAAACTGAGCTGCTCTTATAGCGGCAACTTCCTCCTGCCGTCGCTTTAATGCATCCGCTGTTCGCTGTTCTTTGGACACAAACACAGGTTTACTCCTTGCAGCTTCCTCCTTTTTCTTGCGCTCGAGCAACTCTTCCAGTGATAAAGGATCATTCTTTTTGACATCTAGCTTTTTTTCTTTCTTAGTGATACTAAGATCTTTTTTAGTAATGTTAAGATCTTTTTTTGTAATATTGCTTATGTTAAGATTTTTTTTAGCAATATTAAGATCTTGTTCGGCTTTAAGAGCCAGTGGGTCAAGCTTAATCACTTTCTTAACATCGGTCACATCGACCGGCGTTAACAATGCCTGTTTGATGTTTTTGATTTCCGCTTTGACGGCGGCTTTATCTCGAGAACGCGATCTGCGATATCTATCTGGAGATTTTTGCCCACGTTCTTCTCGGGGTTTAGGTGATCTAGATTTGGACTTTCTTCGTTCCCTTGATCTGGAGCGAACACGTTCCTTAGCGCGATCCAAACGTTCCTTAGACCGAGATTTACGACGACGTTCTTTTTCTACTTCGCGCGGGCGGTCCTTTTCGGAACGCTCCTTTGACCGTGAGCGCCTTTTACGATCACCGCCCATTTGATAATTTTATAGTAATTAACTTCAGTAACTACAATTTCACAAACTAGATACTTAAAAAGTAAACGTTTTACAAATGGCAATTTGTCATCATTTGACGTTTCCATCTTCTTCTTGAAAATTTACACAAGCTTTCCAGGTACAAGAAAGATGAGGTAGCTAAATATACTTTGTCACAGCCAAAGTGTATAGAATGATAAGTGGGTGAACTCCTTCCCTGTTCCAGAAAAAACACTTTGACCTTGAAATTGCGCCTCCATTTACGCAATGCATTAGGTCTGTTTCCGTACTTGAATCTATTATAATAGATTCGCAGCAAGTCGTTTCCGTACTTTTGCTGAAAATAAAATCTTGTTGACGTCATCGCTTCCCCTCTTTCAGAAAGTTGTAGAAAAATACAGCCGAACTGAGCTGAGGCATTTTGCTGCAGCTTGTCAAATCGACTACGATGGGCTTGGCGCGAGGCTTTGAAATGTATATATATTCAAATGAGCGCGCGAAGAAAAATCTTTTCTGTGCAATATTCCAATGAACACGGAATATATTTCTCGCACACCGTTTTTATTGCTATTACAAAATATCCAATGGTGGATATTTAGTGCATGGTGTGCACTTATTTGTATATGATCGACTTCGGTGGAGGCTAGGTTTTAATAAGGACAAAACTGATTTGTACTTTGAACTTGTTAGTCATTGCAACTGAAAACGAAATGTATTGTTGGCAGGAATATGCTGTTCTTTTATTTTGCAGGCATAATAATATAGATGAATTATAAATTTTGTTTCGCAGGTGGATCAATATTGATATGGGCTCTATTATAGAGCCTGTTATATCTATTAATGGAACTCATAATTGCGCACCAGCAAAATATGATAATCTTGTAGATGGAAAAGGATATGTTCACAAGGTGTTTCGGGTAAACTGGACTTGATGCCCCACACCCGGGAAATCCTACCACCAGAGGGCGAAAAGGTGGTAGAAGGGCTGAAAAAATGAAGAAAAACAGACAAAATTATACATAAAAATAAAAAAGAAGATAAAACAATTAAGAAGAAGAAAAAAAAGAAAGAAAAGAAGCCCCAAAAGCAAACGCACAACCACAAAAACACAAACATATTAGCCCGACATCTATCAGCAAAATTCATGTAACAGCTGTGTGGGGCATCAAGTCCAGTTTTACCGGTGTTTCCAATGCATATGATGGCTTCATCTGGTGTGTGGGCTGTGATCATGACACTCAAAATGTCCGCAAGAACGTTTTTCGAAATTCAAATCAACGCAGCTGTCACTTTTAGTGTCTTCTTCTTACTTGCAGCAAGTTGCAGCAGCGCGTTTCTGTACTTTTCCAAATGTTCCCCCACCACAAAAATAATCAAGCTGTAAAATTCTGTTACTGCTGCACTTTGCTGAAAGTACGGAAACAGACCTATTATCTATTTTATTTTTTTTTGTCGAATTCGTCGTCGACAATCAAACATATATATGTAAATGTATAAATACACATATATATCCGATTTCGTGACACACTTCTTCAGCTCAGCAAACTAGAATTAACTGAACTGAAGAAAATTTCACCATTTCAACATACTCATGCATGAATGCTGAAAGAGGGCTCTGTTGAGAAAAGAATATATATATATGCATGCACTTTATTATCCACCACCAACTGTAAAGTATTTCCTACTAACTATAGACAAAAAATGGGGTTAGTTTGAATTCCGCTGTTAGTAATAAATTGACCATTCCCGAGTAGGGAATGAAGGATCTGTGGAAGGGTCCGAACCACACTCTCATCGCAATTTTTTCTTTCTTTACAAAATGAGGATACATTAGGAGTGGCATAAATGGCTAATTAGTTGTGGTATGGTCGTTAGTTTCTCACTTGTATTCACCAACACCCATAACAAAGTATTTCATATTGCATGCAATCGAATAACTTCATTTGTCACAAACTTTCCCCTCAGGCAGTATCAAGCACTGGTGTGAGAGAGGACAAGAATTCACAAATCAAACAAAGGCAGTTGCTGTCCTATTTCTCTGGTCGTCGTCAGAGAAATAGAAGATTTATTCTTTCCGTGGATAATTTTCCATATTGTTATTAGCTTTTGAAATGCTAATAGTTGAAAAAAAGTCATCTTCCCAGTTATGAAATGTAGCTGATTAGTGGGTGTCCGTGGACTCAGATTGTGAACTGCCTTAATTGCGTTATTTAGAGTTCTGCTCAGGATGGCCAGGTTTGTTGAAGAAGATTGGCTCCAGTTAAGCATGGCATAACTAATATATGGAATTATAAAAGCATGATAAATCATGTTTTTTAAAACAGTGTTCAAGTAGCATCGTCTTCTTAAGAAACCTACAATGGGACAAATTTTGGCTCTGATTTTTCTAATTTGATCCGACCATGACAATTTATCATCAATTATTATTCCTAAGTATTTAGTTTTTTCTAGTCTATCAATGGGTTGGTTGTTAATCAAGATGTTTAGTGATATTTCTTCCTTATTTTTCTGTTTGAAAATCAAGTAATGCGTTTTATTTACATTTATTTTTAATTTATTAGTAACTAGCCAATTGAAATATCTACCTAAATCATCATTGATCATATGCTCTAGTTCAATAGGATCTCTATTTGAGTTTAATAAAAGGGTGTCATCCGCATAAATGACATATTTAGATACTAAATTAAGATTATTCAGACTCTGGACATAAAGCAAATAAAGGGTTGGTCCCAAAATGAATCCTTGAGGAATACCTATATTTATCACCCTCCTATCACTAGTTTCACCTTTGAACTGCGTACTTATGGTCCGATTGGATAAGTAATTTTTTATTAGCTCATTTCCCTTTCCTCGAATACCCAGTTCGTTTAAAATATGGCCTAAAATGGTATGGTCAACTGTGTCAAATGCCTTTTTAAGGTCAACAAATATTGCTGATACATATAAACCCTTGTCTAGTTGGCTGTTAATATAATGTTGCGCATCTATGAGGGCTGCACTTGTATTGCTGCCATTAAGGAAACCATATTGATTTTGATCGAAGCCTATAGTGTTGTTAATAAAGTGAACTAGCCTAGAATTTATAACTCTCTCAAAAATTTTACTGAAGGCGCTTGTTAATGAAATTGGTCTATAGTTATTTGGATCATCAATATCACCACTCTTAAATATGGGGGTGATAAGAGAGTTTTTCAGAATATTAGGAAAGGTACCTTTATCCAAGTGCTTGTTAACAATAGAAGTAAGAAGTGGAGCAAGAAGATCCTTGATGCATTTTAAATCATCTGCCCTAATCGAGTCTATTCCAGGAGCTACATTTTTAAGGTTTGATATAATCTCATTTATTTCTTCAATAGTAGTTGGTCTTAAGAAGAGGGTCTGATGATTGATTCTATTGCTAATTCTTTCCGCAGAGTTTGCGCGAAATTCATCATTTATTCTGCTGCCCATTAGTGAAAAGAAGTCGTTAAGCTGCGTTGCTGTGATGAGGGACGCATTAGCCTTATTTTGATTTTGATTGTTCCCAGGATTCAATTCACTCCCAAGAATATTCCATAATTTTTTGTTGTTTCCATGGGCTTTCTCAACTCGTTTATTTAACGCAATTTGTTTGGCTTTATTTATTACATTGCTAGCCTTGTTTTTCAACCGCGTGTATTTTAAGAAATTTTCATTATTTGGACTCTTCCGATAGGTGTTATATGCAATTCTTTTTAACTTTATGATATTAAGGACATCACTATTTATCCAATCTTTGCTTCTTGAGCGAATCTTTTTATAAGTGGTTGAAAGTGTTTTTGCATTACAAACTATATCAATGATTTCTTCAAGTTCAATTTCCCGTGATTCCAGCATTAAAATATGAAACTTGTCACGGACTAAATTTGCAAATCTGTTTTTATTTAGCACAGGTATTTGAAAAACTTTCATTGGAGTTTTAGGAATGAGAGCACCTGTAATAGTGATATTGTGAACCCTGTGGTCCAAATCAGGCATGTCATAAAAAGCAATAGCAAACTCATACCTACGAAGGTTAACCGAACTGACAACATGATCAATAAGCGTCGCAGACTCATTTGTAACTCTAGTTGGTTGCTTCTCATTATGTAAAGTCGCATTGTTCATTTTTAGCGTCTCCAGGTAGTTTCTGGTTAGATTATCATTACGTTTAAGTACATCAATATTATTATCACCAATCATGATAATATTTATATATTTATGGTAGATTTCATCAATATACTCGAGGTAATCCAAGCTATCTTGAGAAGGAGCTCTGTAATGAGTACCAAGTCTTAAGGCGGCTTTAGATATGCGGTGTTTGTCAAACACCTCCTATTTGCCAAATACCGAACACCTAGTCAAGTCATTTGGCTTGGTGATTGCGAAATGACAAGCACATTGAATTAGACATTCGGGCATTGCCGAATGTTTGCCAAAACTGGAACATGTACGAGCTGCTCGTCGTTGTTCACTACCGCCATTTTCATTTAAAAATTTTTACTCGCGCCACACAGTTAGACACTTTTCAGTATTTATCAACAACCGCAAAAAATACCGAATGTCTAAAGCGGGGATCCGAACATACCCAAACACAGTGCTCGTCTACTTTGATTTGGTTGAAAGTTCCACAAACTACGGGAATAGCGAGCACCCGAATGTTTGTGCTTGGCCTAGGGCAAGCACTAGGCGAGCAACCCAACCACACATGCGAAGTTTGCCAAACTAGGTGCTCGGTATTTGACAAACACCGCATATCTAAAGCCGCCTTTAGAGGAGTGTTACAAACTATTAGTTCGACAATGATCATGTTATATTGTTTCTCGTTCACTGGGGTTTTGAAATTGATACCGTTCCTTATGTAAATCACTGTTCCACCTCCAACTGAATCTCGACAATTGAACACTGCAGAGTACCCTGAGATGTTATAAAAAACTGCTTCATTTTCATAAAGCCAGGTTTCGCCTAAAATAATGATGTCAGAATCATTCAGAACTGTAGCTGTTACTTCCAATTCGTGAAATTTATTTCTAATACTTCTAATATTTGCATAAAATATTTTCAGAGATTGCAGTGACATCTGATTTACGAGGAATAGTTAGTTTTCCTAATCAAGAATTGTACAGCTTTTATATATTCTGGGCAATTTTTACTATCTGCCCTATGATTAGGGTTGTTTTGATTCTTCGCGGCACAATTTACACATTTATGTATTTCAGAGGTACAATCCTGAGTTTTATGATCCCCACCGCACCTGGCACAAACATCACTTGACCTAGTACAATATTTTGACGGGTGCCCGTATTTCTGGCATTTGAAACACCTTCTGACGTTGAGGTCTTCCTTACAAAAGTAACTACCAAAGTCTACGTTAACATACCTGTTAACTAATTTGTGATATGTATCCCCCGGGGCCTCAATGAACGCAATGTACTTGCCATTTTTGTAGCTTTTTTTATAAAATTTGACACGAATTTTTGGATCCGAACCCATGTCATAATTCAAAGATGAAATTTGAAAATTCAGCTCTTCCTCCGAGTATTGTTTTTCTAAACCAAACAAAACTAAAATTGGAAGCCGCTGTTTCGTATTTTCAGCCGTATACTTTTGCCCAAGTTTCATGTTTAGGCTATCTATAAGTGTTTTATTGTTAGCCTCGTTGTTCGTTTTTATCAATACGCTCCCGTTGTTTAGCGGCTTATTAAAAACAATAGGTGTTTTTATTTGCGCAGGACTTATTGCTTGTTTTATTTCACTTAGTGCCTCCGCACACGGGTCGACATTCAATCGACTCGACTGCGACTCGAACTCGAAGCGTCATAGGCGTCACACTCGAAGTAGACAATTGCATCCGCACACGGGTCGACATGCAATCGACTCGACTGCGACTCGAACTCGAAACGGGTCGTTTTCTACGCGAAGTTTTGACAAACAAACAATAGTATATATTATTTATTTAGATATTTATTTTACGAAACAAGGCAACATACACAACAAGAAACCATAATATAAATCTAAAATACAATTAATCATTATAAATATAAAATAAAAATTGTCCGTAAAAAGTATTTCAATGCATCACAAATTTTGTAGCAGTTACTCTACATTATTTTAATTAAATTTAGGCTAATAACGATGGAAGTTAAGCGGGTTCGGATGTGGAATGGGCTTTGGACCAGTTATTTTTGAAGTTTGATTTGGTAATCCCCGAAGAGTAGTGGCTGCTTATAGAATTGAGTATTCCACAGCACCTATTAATGGGCTCATTTTATGATTAGTAGTGTGATGATTGAATTCATTGGGCAGATTTGCAAATCTGGTGCGTCTTGGTCGGTTATTGAAAGTAATTTTACTAGAGAGATCTTCAATAATATTATATACTTGTATGTTATTAGTATATGTCGCTTTGTCACGTGTAACTTATATTCCCCCACTATGGATTACTACAAGTAATAATGATCCGACCTTTATTGAATCCGATATGAAGCACTTCCATTAATATTCTGACAAGCATGTCCCAGGGTCCAACTAAATTCAATAGCTATACGCCTCTCTTCCACACTCTAAGTGCAAAATTCCTATCCTCGCAGATGGCACTGCTATATCATCTAAGAATGTCAATACCAATCGAATCATTAGCCATTGGCAGCAACAACTAGTGTTCAATAAAAGCTTCTCCAGTAAGTGGAACTTCATCCTGAAAAATTGCAAGCTTGTTTCTTTGTTAGGAAACTATATTATAAACACTTCGCTGTTGCTTGAATAAATATATAGATGCTAAAGTAGAATTGTTTTTGCGGGATGATTAAAATTGAAAATTTTATCGAACTTTTTTTTGACAAAGTGGTTTCGAAAGTATACACTGATTCTCATCAGACACCAGCTCACACAAACTGGATTGTTTTGCGTTTTGCGGAGATGTTAAAATTTGTCACAACTAACGTAAATAAAAATTACTGATTTCCAACTGCAAGTGGTCACATCAGTCAAGTAAGCACTGTACGCTGGAGTCTGATGAGAATCAGTGCATACGTTCGAAACCATTTTGTACAAAAAACATTTTCTATAAAATTTTCAATTTTAATCATCCCGCAAAAACAATTCCACTTTGATTCTGCTTTCGGCAGCTTATTCCGCAAAACGATCGAGTTTCCCGTATCAATTATACTCTGCTTTATCTATGCTGATTTATAGACAAGAAGGGAACCATGATCACATATCAATAACCTTTATGAGCATATAGGTGCAACTATTTTGTGGCCAACATAATTAAAATAAATATAGGAAAATTTCATGTATAGAACATTACAATATGTAACATTACATTATGCAAACATATAAAAAAATACAGACGTGATACGTTATCAGAAACATTAATAATTTTCAAAGAATCAATCATAATAATACATAAAATAAAATAATTAATAATGCATACATTATAAAAAAAAATCAATTTCATATATTTCGAAAAAAATATCACGCGTCTTGCTCGACTTTTCCCGTTCCAAACACTTCGAGCGAGACGAGTCGCAGTCGAGTCGCAGTCGCACCGAGTCCGAGTCGAGCGCAAGTCGACCCGTGTGCGGGTCTCCATTCATTTACATTGGAAATCGCAAGGAGTTCGAGTTCGAGTCGCAGTCGAGTCGCAGTCGAGCCGATTGAATGTCGACCCGTGTGCGGACGCTCTTATGGTTAGTGAGCTATCCTGCGCAGCTTTGGGCCTTACAACTATACCCACATTATAAACTTTTTTATTCTGCTCACAGGGGGCAGACTGAACAACACTTGCGTAAGACGGTCTGTTCTGTGGAGGATTGTTGTTTAATTTTGAAATCCCTGATTCAACTTTTTTAAGGATGTCAGTAGTGAAATCCTTAGTACTTGGCTGCACCTTTGAAAGAATATCAATTTTATCTCTGATTTGAGATGTCATATCCATGAGTTCCACAAGTGGAGACTCATATTTCTTGAATTTTGTGAACTTTGCCTTACAAGGATCGCAAAACCAGAAAATATTCCTCTTGGTTTTTGTTTTATGGAGGAACTCATATTCTTGATCAGGGATCCTTGCACACCTGATGTGATACCATCCGTCACACACGACCTCACATTGTACGGCTATATCACCATCCACCACCCTAACTTTGCATTTCATGCAATTGTCTGGGTAGTCGATCTGGTTGGAAGGCATTCTTAGTCCAGAGAATCTACTCGGTGTGCAAGCCGTATCGATATTTTTAACCGAACAAAGAACCAAAATACAAACCAATAGCCCGATATAACGGTGTCGCTGCAAAAATTTGTTACCACCAATAAGGAAGCCGAAGAAGTACTTACTGTGTATCAAATTATAAAAATTTAAATTCACTATATACACAGTACTCAAAACTATAATTTGACACCAATTTTTGTTTTTCAAATTCAAAAAAACGCGCAGAAATAATCAATTTCAAACAGCTGACCTATTACACCACACCAGTTTATTATATGTCAAATTTGACAATCCTTTTCAAAGCAACCTGAGAGTGGGCTGGTATTTTTTGCGAGAGGGAGTCGTATGTGAGCAACGAAAAACCTAGCCTGAGTATGTAGTTGTCGAAACTTATCTTGCACCTCTTACCGTTCCATGCGATATCTTCCAATTTTCCACGCTGATCAACAATACAATCTCAGGCCAGTTCATTGGATTTTGATCCGTATACATAAACGGAGTCCGCACGCTGGTTAGGAACTAACTTTTTACGCTGTGGCACAGCGTAAAGCTAGAGTTACAATCAATGCAACCAACATTTGTTGCACAACAAAATGAGTTTGAACCCATGAGAACGTATGAGAGCAGTTACAATGATGCAACACAACTTTAGGTCCAACTAGTTATGAGTCTGCGTCCGTGCGTTAACGTATGCGCCGAAGTAAACCACGCAAAGCATATGTTGCACCCAAACATAACATTCCGAACAGCCAGAAAAGTGGCATGCTCCTTAAGCAACGTTTTGCTCAATTTTTGCTATGAGCTGTCGGTACGTAAAGTGGTGATGAGCAGAGTAGCGGAAAATAGTTCTGAAAAAAACGATTTTAGGAACCTAAAAAGTCCTAAAAATGGCCAAAATAGGCACGAAAAACAGTTTAATATCCACAAATAGGCACGAATTTAAATGCACACAAAATGCATCAATATTTATTTTCACGATTGCAAACGACAATACAATGCTGCTTCAAATTTTCAAATAAGAAACATCGGCGTTTGTCAGTCAGTACATTTGCATACATTGAAAATGATCTTTCTACGTCAGCTGATGTTGTCGGGCAATGTTTGAATAAAGCTAATTCGTGTGGCAATAGATCCTTCACAAATTGTTCTATTGGCTGTTTACGCTCGTTCAAAACATTGTTGATGCCAAGAATAGTGTTATATCCAGGATTTCGATGAAGCACCGCTTCCATTTTATAGCCAAATTCTCTTTGACTTAATGCATTCAGCGATCTGCGAATGGATGTGATTGTATGAATGCTTTCACTCAATGTCAATCCTTGTGTTTCCAGTTTAATTGTTGCCGACACTAGGTGTGAAAAATGAGATTTGATGTATGCCAGATCAGTTTTTATACGATTATCGGCAAACAGCTCTTTGGCTGCTCGAATCGCTTCGGAATCGTTGCTGTCAAATGAATCAATGACAGATTTGATCTCTGCAAAATTATCGCAGTAGTATATTGTTGCCTTTAGCCACGTACACCAACGAGTTGTAACTGGTTCGGGGGGTAGAGCTAATTCTGGGCAAGCTGCTTTGAATTTTTTTTGACGAGACGGTGCCTGATTAAAATATAGTTTTATTTTACTACTTTAAAAAATCATAAAAATACTGTGATTGAAAAAATAAATGTAAATTTGTTTTGTAATATACCTTCACAAAAACAGCTTTAGATTTTGATATCAATCGATTAACATTCGGAAATCTTGTGCGAATGAACTCTGCAACCCGATGTAAACCATGTGAAAAGCAAATCAAGTGCACCATCTTTGGATACAAAATTCGCAGTGAGCCCATTGCTGCAATCATGTACGCAGCAGCATCAGTCAAAACAGCAAGCACCCTATTGTATTCAATTCCTAGTCCAAACAATGAAACTTCTGTACTTAAATTGTTTTCACATACTAAAATGATATGATTTACAATTTATTGTACAAACCATTTGGCCAAAGCAAAAGCAGTGAGTCATTGAAGAATGCGGCCATAGTGCTTGCATTGGCATTTTCTACAATACCCATATTCAATAGATAACACTTTTGATGCTCTGCACTATTTTCGACGTCATCCAAAATCCCAAAAATGAAATTGACAACTAGTCGCTGGTCAACATCTGTCGTTTCATCAATGGATACCCAAACATGTTTGTTTTTTGCCTTTTCACGAAGCGTTTTCATGCAATCATTGTATAAAATTGGCACGTATTTTTCACGTAACGTAGTTTCACTTGGAAGTAATTTTTGCGTGTACTTTTCTAAGAAATTTACAACGGAAGGGTGGCTTATTTTTTTCAATGGGATGTTTGCTTCAACACACATTTTACACAGATCCATGTGGAATTGGTTGACTTTTTGTTCTGGACGCGGTTGTTGATGTTCTGTCAATAGACTTTGTTGGGCCGATGAGCGTTGCTGTGGATTTTTGAGTTCAATATTTTTTTTGTGTTTTTCAGTAGCAATGTGTTGTTTTACATGAGAAAGTTTTTCGGCAGCTACTGACCACTCACAATATTTGCAAAATAATATCGAATTATCTGTTCGAAATGTAGCTGGAAATTTTGTAGCCATTCGTACACAAAAGTCGCGATGAGTTTCCTTTGTTCTACCCATTTTTGCGTATATATACTGTCAACCACACTCAATGAAATTCGAAACACAAATGGACAACACAAATCAATTTGATTTTGCTCAAACACATTCAATTAATGTGCCTGGTACAAACATGCTTGTGCACTACACAAAATACAGTTTAAATACTGCACACATGAACGTACATATGAATCATCGAAACTGAATGGCTATCAATTTGAATATATATCGACAGTGACAGTCTCAGCTCGAAACGTTTATTTGTAGAATTGCAAAAAAAATACTCATTTCAGAAGAAACCGAATGTTTATAAAATAATAATGCATTGCTGCTGAAAAGAATTGTCGTACATATAACGTTAACAATCACTGTCTAAATACGTTCCTGCTTGTTTATTCATATTGAAAGAAAAAACAGTGTAACATATCGTCGCAAATAGTCGTCAATATTTGCTTGGTACAATTGTTCTCTGTTTCATCTTGTTTTTTATGTGTTTCAATTTATATGAAATTGATTGTGTACGCAAAATCGCTGTGTGCCAAAAAATTGTGAAGTTTGCATTTCTCATTAATTTATTTTTTCTCTTCATATAAAACGACTTTTAGCACGAAATATATTTTCTTCACAGTTAAAATAGCAGAAAAGGCCATTTTGAGTTTGAAACATCGAAATAGGCACGATGGGCAAAATTTGGCCAAAATAGGCAAATACCTAGGCTCTAGGCAAAAACCTATTTTCCGCTTCTCTAGTGATGAGATACGACTTGACATACGTTCGCTTATGCGCTGTATGGGCACTTATGTTCACTCCTGTTTGCGTATGTCAAAAAGTGCCTTTTTTGCTCTAAAACCGGTCGGTTTTGACAGACGATTGCGGTCGCAGACTCATCTTTGGTTAGGGCTTTTGTTGCGCAGCAGAGTTTGCTCATATCTCAAACTTGGCATGGCAACAACATTTTTGAAAATATCCAATTCCACCTGTTCCTATGAGAGTCCGGGAAATGGGAAATGTCATATGCAAATGACAATTAAAATTTGTTTTTCTTTTGCTCATTTTTGCTCTGCAATGTACGCTGCAGCTTTTAAAGGATCAAATACTCACTGATATCACTTTCCGAGACTGTAAAAGATCCATATTATCGAGCAACAATTTCGTTAATATAGCCAGTGACAGATGACAGTAAATGTTGTGTTGCATTGATTGTAACTCGTTCCACCAACAAAACTTGGCAGCGAATGTTGGTTGCATTGATTGTAACTCAAGCATAATAACAACCAGCGGACCAACTTATTCCACTTTCCCAAAAAAAAACACTTTGACCTTGAAATTGCGCCTCCATTTACGCAATGCATTATCTGTCAAAGCAGCCTGAGATTATGTTGGTATATTTTGCGAGAGCGGGCCGTATGTGAGCAGCGAAAAATCTAGCTTGAGTATGTATTTGCCGAATTGTATATTGCATCTCTTTTTGTTCCATGCGATTTCTTCCAACTTTCCAGGCTGACCAACAATACAATCTCAGGTTAAATCACTGGATTTTTGGGCCGTATACATATACGGAGTTGGTACGCTGGTTAGGAACTAACTTCTTAAGCATAGTACTGAGTTCGATTTCACGCGAAATTTTCATACAAAATTTCACGCGAAATCTGTTTCGGCGAAAATTTCGCTTGAAAATAAGCAAGTTTGGTACTGTGTTCTTAGCATGAAAAGTTGCTTTGAAGTTGCTTTCGCTTTGAAAACATAGAAGGCACTGAAACATGTTGTCAATCATTTCACGCCAATTTCGTTTGTGCAGTTCATTCTTTCGAGCGAAAAAGTGACATTTAGTGTTTCAATTTGAAAATTGAGCAGTGCAAATGACTTTCCAATAAGAAAATCGATCGAAAAGTGAAATTCTTGACATTTTATCCGTCAAGAATGAGCAGTGTCTCTGCTTTTCTCCGTTGTCAAAATTTTCGCTCGAAAGAATGACCAGATAATGGAAACATGTCAAAATTTCACGTGAACTCGAACTCAGTACCAGCCTTTACGCCCAAATGAAGGAGAGTCCGATTATGCATGAGAAGGGTACAGGCGGATACAGAGATGTCGCTGTGAAATTCAAACATCAACTGAAAATTCTTCTACTTCACTGACGCTTAGTCACGTTTCAGTGTAACCAGGCGATTTCGTTGGCTGCGCTTGATCACTGATGGCTGCGCCTCGCTGCGTCGACTGTAATTCAGCCATGATATCGCTAGGATATAGTGATGGGCAAAATGGCTCTTTGAAGTGAGCCAGCTCCGTAAAACTCACTCACTTTAAAGAGTCGCTCTTTAAGAGCCACTCAAAAGAGCCACTTCAAGCAACTTTTTTATGGTTGCAAAAGTATAAAGTAAATTGCTATTTTTTGTTGTTTTATTAATAATAATAAGCTTAAATCTAATATAACATAACATTACTTTAAAAATATAATATAGCATATAATATAAATTTAAAAATAAACCATAAAATCATCTGAAAATCTTTCCATATAAGTGGCCACTCTACTCAATCGTTGATTCACTATCTCCAGATTCTGGGATGTAAATCATTCTTTTCCTTCCACCAATTGAGAGGGTCAGCAGTTCTGGGTATATTTACATGTTGTAAATACTTATCCATTTCGTTAATGCCTGCAGCTACATAGCTTTGCTGGGTTCATACACTATTGACTTTGTCATCAAATTTTCGCCATAGCGAATTTTGCGTTCCTTGTGCTGTGGGTACCGAAACTAGATGTATACAAGCAAGTTTGTACGTGGATTCATTTTGAAATGCTAGTCTTTTAAATCGTGGATCTAAAAGAACGCTCTCTAGGCAAAACATATTTTCTTTATATAATTTAAATCTGTTTGAAAGTTCTCTTTGGATCACATTTAAAAAACTGCGTACATCAGCAGTTTTATTTTCGTTCAGACAGAGTTCTGAAATGTAGCTTATAATCGTTGATGTAATAATATATATTTTAGAAATCGCTACTGTTTTCTCACTGCTTATTTCTAGAGTAGCCTCATTGAAGATGCTCAATATATCAGGGGCTGTTTTCATAATATTCCATTCATCAGAAGAAGGAGTTGGTAGATTTTAGTTCAGGACACCTAAGGTGGCTAATAGTGGCTCTTTTACTTCTTGAATGCGCACAAGCATAGATTACGTAGAGTTCCACCTGGTAATAGCATGAAATAAATAGCATTAATTTAAGCTCTACGTATTCCATTTGCCTCTGTTTTGGTTGTAATTTTGCCGTTATTTTGCTACCAAAATTTTTTCGGACGATTTTCCGTCAGATTTCATTTTGCCGTATCTTCGAAACTAGTCCGCTTTTTCCCAAACTTGTATGGAAATTTCGCCCGAAACAACTCAAAAAGGTCCCCAAATTCATGCTAGTCGAAAAAAAAAATATTTTGGAAAAATGAACGTTTTTGCCCAATTTCACCTATCAAAAAATTTTTTGCCCTTGAAATATCACTATTGCACTCCCCAACCACTTCCAATCATCGAAAACGTCCTTAAGGCAGTTTTTGCTAAACTATGACCAAAAAACCCCTTACTCCCCTACAAAACCGAAATTTTTATATTGCAGCAATAGGTCTTGGCCCGTTATGTCCCAAACCACCTTAACCCCAAATTGGCCGATTTTGTCCGATTTCAACTACTTTTGCCCTAAAAACTTTTTGAAGAACGAAAATATTCGATACGAACCTCTTCCATATACCTGTTCTAGTGTATACGCTTAAAAAATGAACGTTTTCGCCCATTTTCCTCTCTCAAAAATTTGTTTGCCCTTAAAATATCACTATTGTACTCCCCGACCACTTCCAATCATCGAAAGCATCGTAAAGGCAGTTTTTGCCATACTATGGCGAAAAAACCCCTTACTCCCCTACAAAACCGAAATTTTTCTATCGCAGCAATAGGTCTTGGCCCGTTTTGTCCCAAACCACCTTAACCTCAAATTGGCCGATTTTGTCCGATTTCAGCTACTTTTGCCCTAAAAACTTTTTTAAGAACGAAAATATTCGATACGAACCTGTTCCATATACCTGTTCTAGTGTATACGCTTCATGTCTAAAATCTACCTATGAAATGCACCGCCTAATAGCCAACATTTGGCTACTAAAATACTGGTGAACCAGAGCAAAATATATGCACGTAAACGCATACTGTGTGCTCACAAAATGTCGCCATCAATAACCACACACGATCAGTATCCATGATTCGCACAGTTCTTCATTCACATTCTATTCGCACTGGCTCAGTGCTTTCATTCATTCTTCATTCAACGGAGCTGACTCTTTTATTCCTCATTCGCACAGTGTTGGCTCCGTGATTTCATTCATTCTTCATTCAACGGAGTTGACTCTTTTCACTGTGCAATACGATAGTCGTATACATACTCGTATGTTCGTGTTCCGACGTTAGAATAGCCTAGATTTCGCTTCAACTACACACGGTAGTCTAATGAAGTATTGCCGTGTGTATATGCATAAGCTCTATTTGGTCGGGTGGTTGTTTGAGTGGCTCCGCAATATCGCTATTGCCACTAAAGTGAAGGTATGAAGTGTGCGGAGCTATTCTAAATGATGGCTCACATAGCTCTTTCAAAAGAGTTGACGAGCTGACTCGCACAGAGTTGAAGAGCTGACTCACACAGCTCTTTCAAAAGAGTTGCTCTTTTTGATTGACTCGCTCCTGAGCGATCCATCACTACAAAAGATAGGTTTTTGAAATTTTGTAGAATTAATGTAATAGAGTATGTAGTGTTAACTTAACAATGAGAAAAATGCAGATAGTACTTTGATGCTTAGTAGGGTAGTTACTGCCGTCCTTCGCATAAACACTCTATCTGACATTTGTTTTCATTTTTGATTTAACACGGGATTCGAAAACTACGTAGGTAGGTACTCTATTACATCATTCTACAAAATATGAAAAACCTATCTGTTGCGGAAGTATGCTAAAATCAATATTTAAAAATGCCCTCGCCATATATATGTAGGTACAATCTGCAGCACAAATCATTGAATATCTTGAAAGTTACTAAAATGTAGATAGAAGGTTTATGCTAAGCACGACAGTATATGTATTAATGCACTAACGAAAGATTACTGAAGTTTCAACGGAAAAAAGGAATCTTTAATTATTGCTTCCTTTAAATGATTGATAATTTTCTGCTGCAAACAGATCTGACATTGGAATGTTAAAAAAAAGAATGGATATGTCGGAGCATACACTTTTTTTCTTTTAACAATTAATAATGGATTCATTTTCCCTTACTTTCTAAAACTCTATTTGGTGGAATTTTAAAAAGGTGTTTTATACATTTTCGCAAAAGAGTGTTCATGCTGCTTGAATTGTACCTTTTAGTTCGTTCAGCGTCTATTGTTTTCCGCTACGGTAAACAAACAGCACGTTAAAGCCAGTGTTTCCATTTCCAAATCTTCCGCCGTATCAAATTTCCTCAAAAAGTGTGCCAATATTGGTAAAAATCTATCAAAAATTTCCCAAAAGTTTATTTGGGTTGAGGTATTGAAACTATAAGCAATAATATAAAAAAAAAACTTAGTTTGGAGCCACTATATTTATTGAATAATATAGAGCCTAAAAAATATTTCAAATTGCTTCCGCTCTTTGTTTTCATCTGTCTTGTCAGTAATATTGTAGCCACACAAAATAAAATTATTGCAAAATGTGGGTTCTTTGCGAATGCGCTCAAAATTTTCACGAAATTAATACGGAGCTCAGATTATTATTAGGGAAAGTTGCTCTTTAGAATTTCCAAAAAGTAAAAATTCTTAGGTTTAAAAAGTAAGCATATACCCTTCACCTTCATTTTCCCGGCACCATTTTTAAACCATCAGAATGGTGTCAACCGAGATCCGAAAGAAGCCGGATAACTACCTTTTGATGGTTGAAAAGTGAAAGGAATCAATGCCGTCTAGATGTACGGGTCGTAATGCTACGTAATCATCCTAACTCTTTCGTCACAATGAATGGTCAATTTGACTTTTCCACCAGTCAATGCCGATATACACGGAGATATCATGTGCGGATTTCTAGCTCAAATATACTTAAAGCGCTGGGCACACAGAAAGCGATTCGGCATGGCGTACATCATGTTTTGAAAGCCGTGAATCTGTAAAGCCGCGTACACATAGGACCAAGACCAACGGCCAAGCCATTCGTTGGCTCGGATTCGCTTAGTGTGTACGAAGAGCCAACCTTGGCCTTGGTTGCTGCATCAAGCATCAAGCTTTAATTTAAGCTCTACGTATTCCATTTGACTCTGTTTTTTGTTGTAATTTTGCTACTTAAAGTTTTTCCGGACGGTTTTCCGTCAGATTTCATTTTGCCGTATCTTCGAAACCAGTCCGCTTTTTCCCAGATTTGTATGGAAATTTCGCCCGAAACAACTCAAAAAGGTCCCCAAAATCATGCTAGTCCAAAAAAAAATTATTTTGGAAAAATGAACATTTTTGCCCAATTTCCCCTGTCAACAATTTTTTTTTTGCCCTTGAAATATCACTATTGTACTCCCCGACCACTTCCAATCATCGAAAGCGTCCTAAAGGCAGTTTTTGCCAAACTATGGCCAAAAATCCCTTACTCCCCTACAAAACCGAAATTTTTCTATCGCAGCAATAGGTCTTGGCCCGTTATGTCCCAAACCACCTTAACCCCAAATTGGCCGATTTTGTCCGATTTCAGCTACTTTTGCCCTAAAAACTTTTTTAAGAACGAAAATATTCGATACGAACCTGTTCCATATACCTGTTCTAGTGTATACGCTTCATCTCTAAAATCTACCTATGAAATGCACCGCCTAATAGCCAACATTTGGCTACTAAAATACTCGTGAACCAGAGCAAAATATATGCACGTAAACGCATACTGTGTGCTCACAAAATGTCGCCATCAATAACCACACACGATCAGTATCCATGATTCGCACAGTTCTTCATTCACATTCTATTCGCACTGGCTCAGTGCTTTCATTCATTCTTCATTCAACGGAGCTGACTCTTTTATTCCTCATTCGCACAGTGTTGGCTCCGTGATTTCATTCATTCTTCATTCAACGGAGTTGACTCTTTTCACTGTGCAATACGATAGTCGTATACATACTCGTATGTTCGTGTTCCGACGTTAGAATAGCCTAGATTTCGCTTCAACTACACACGGTAGTCTAATGAAGTATTGCCGTGTGTATATGCATAAGCTCTATTTGGTCGGGTGGTTGTTTGAGTGGCTCCGCAATATCGCTATTGCCACTAAAGTGAAGGTATGAAGTGTGCGGAGCTATTCTAAATGATGGCTCACATAGCTCTTTCAAAAGAGTTGACGAGCTGACTCGCACAGAGTTGAAGAGCTGACTCACACAGCTCTTTCAAAAGAGTTGCTCTTTTTGATTGACTCGCTCCTGAGCGATCCATCACTACAAAAGATAGGTTTTTGAAATTTTGTAGAATTAATGTAATAGAGTATGTAGTGTTAACTTAACAATGAGAAAAATGCAGATAGTACTTTGATGCTTAGTAGGGTAGTTACTGCCGTCCTTCGCATAAACACTCTATCTGACATTTGTTTTCATTTTTGATTTAACACGGGATTCGAAAACTACGTAGGTAGGTACTCTATTACATCATTCTACAAAATATGAAAAACCTATCTGTTGCGGAAGTATGCTAAAATCAATATTTAAAAATGCCCTCGCCATATATATGTAGGTACAATCTGCAGCACAAATCATTGAATATCTTGAAAGTTACTAAAATGTAGATAGAAGGTTTATGCTAAGCACGACAGTATATGTATTAATGCACTAACGAAAGATTACTGAAGTTTCAACGGAAAAAAGGAATCTTTAATTATTGCTTCCTTTAAATGATTGATAATTTTCTGCTGCAAACAGATCTGACATTGGAATGTTAAAAAAAAGAATGGATATGTCGGAGCATACACTTTTTTTCTTTTAACAATTAATAATGGATTCATTTTCCCTTACTTTCTAAAACTCTATTTGGTGGAATTTTAAAAAGGTGTTTTATACATTTTCGCAAAAGAGTGTTCATGCTGCTTGAATTGTACCTTTTAGTTCGTTCAGCGTCTATTGTTTTCCGCTACGGTAAACAAACAGCACGTTAAAGCCAGTGTTTCCATTTCCAAATCTTCCGCCGTATCAAATTTCCTCAAAAAGTGTGCCAATATTGGTAAAAATCTATCAAAAATTTCCCAAAAGTTTATTTGGGTTGAGGTATTGAAACTATAAGCAATAATATAAAAAAAAAACTTAGTTTGGAGCCACTATATTTATTGAATAATATAGAGCCTAAAAAATATTTCAAATTGCTTCCGCTCTTTGTTTTCATCTGTCTTGTCAGTAATATTGTAGCCACACAAAATAAAATTATTGCAAAATGTGGGTTCTTTGCGAATGCGCTCAAAATTTTCACGAAATTAATACGGAGCTCAGATTATTATTAGGGAAAGTTGCTCTTTAGAATTTCCAAAAAGTAAAAATTCTTAGGTTTAAAAAGTAAGCATATACCCTTCACCTTCATTTTCCCGGCACCATTTTTAAACCATCAGAATGGTGTCAACCGAGATCCGAAAGAAGCCGGATAACTACCTTTTGATGGTTGAAAAGTGAAAGGAATCAATGCCGTCTAGATGTACGGGTCGTAATGCTACGTAATCATCCTAACTCTTTCGTCACAATGAATGGTCAATTTGACTTTTCCACCAGTCAATGCCGATATACACGGAGATATCATGTGCGGATTTCTAGCTCAAATATACTTAAAGCGCTGGGCACACAGAAAGCGATTCGGCATGGCGTACATCATGTTTTGAAAGCCGTGAATCTGTAAAGCCGCGTACACATAGGACCAAGACCAACGGCCAAGCCATTCGTTGGCTCGGATTCGCTTAGTGTGTACGAAGAGCCAACCTTGGCCTTGGTTGCTGCATCAAGCATCAAGCTTTAATTTAAGCTCTACGTATTCCATTTGACTCTGTTTTTTGTTGTAATTTTGCTACTTAAAGTTTTTCCGGACGGTTTTCCGTCAGATTTCATTTTGCCGTATCTTCGAAACCAGTCCGCTTTTTCCCAGATTTGTATGGAAATTTCGCCCGAAACAACTCAAAAAGGTCCCCAAAATCATGCTAGTCCAAAAAAAAATTATTTTGGAAAAATGAACATTTTTGCCCAATTTCCCCTGTCAACAATTTTTTTTTTGCCCTTGAAATATCACTATTGTACTCCCCGACCACTTCCAATCATCGAAAGCGTCCTAAAGGCAGTTTTTGCCAAACTATGGCCAAAAATCCCTTACTCCCCTACAAAACCGAAATTTTTCTATCGCAGCAATAGGTCTTGGCCCGTTATGTCCCAAACCACCTTAACCCCAAATTGGCCGATTTTGTCCGATTTCAGCTACTTTTGCCCTAAAAACTTTTTTAAGAACGAAAATATTCGATACGAACCTGTTCCATATACCTGTTCTAGTGTATACGCTTCATCTCTAAAATCTACCTATGAAATGCACCGCCTAATAGCCAACATTTGGCTACTAAAATACTCGTGAACCAGAGCAAAATATACGCACGTAAACGCATACTGTGTGTTCACAAAATGTCGCCATCAATAACCGCACACGATCAGTATCCATCATTCGCACAGTTCTTCATTCAACGGAGTCGACTCTTTTATTCCTCACTCGCACAGTGTTCATTCAACGGAGTCGACTCTTTTATTCCTCACTCGCACAGTGTTCATTCAACGGAGCGACTCTTTTCACTATGCAATACGATAGTCGTATACATATGTTTGTGTTCCGACGTTAGAATAGCATAGATTTCGCTTCAAGTACACACGGTAGTCTAATGAAGTATTGCCGTGTGTATATGCATAAGCTTTATTTGGTCGGGTGGTTGTTTGAGTGGCTCCGCAATATCGCTATTGCCACTAAAGTGAAGGTATGAAGTGTGCGGAGCTATTCTAAATGATGGCTCACATAGCTCTTTCAAAAGAGTCGAAGAGCTGAGTCGCTCAGAGTTGAAGAGTTGACTCACACAGCTCCTTCAAAAGAGTCGCTCTTTTTGATTGGCTCGCTCATGAGCGACCCATCACTACTAGGATATCGTTACCCGATCTCTGGTCAAGATTAACAGCACCGCCTACGGGAAGGCGAGTAGATAGGACGAAGAGGATATACATATATATATATATATATATATATATATATATATATATATATATATATATATATATATATATATATATATATATATATATATATATATATATATATCAGCAAAATGATTTTCCGAGATAATCTCTGGAGTGGCCGATTCGATTGAGCTGAAACTTTCGGAGAACGTAGATGTATATAGTAGAGGTCCACAACTTTCTCAAATTCAGATATCCTAAACCTTTTGGCGGCGGCGAGCGTTTTAATGAATTTTGAGGTACTCCTATATATCCAAGCAGTGTAAATTTTCGCTGAAAAAAGTATTGGGAATGAAAATTAATTATGTTCTAAGCTTGTCTATGATAAAGAATTGAAATTTTTGAGCCGTGTGTGGATGCTAAGTGCCTAAAAGTAGGCAAGGATTTTTTTTTCAAATTTTGATTTGTCATTACTTGTGATCGAAACATCGGATCATCGTGAAAATTGCAGAGCGTATTGATGTTGACTAGGACTTAGCATATATGGGTTTTCAAGGTTGTACAGGTAACCCTGTAGCTACGGCAGGCTCCTGAAAAAAATCCTTCAAATCATTGATCCTCCTCAAAAATTTTTTATTTATGGCAAAAGTTTCAAATCATTGATAAATTTTGATCTTTGTCCATCATGTCAAATTGAAATTTTGAAAATTCCGATTTGCACAAGAACGGCAACCCATCACCAAATTACCTCTATTTTCAGCACTCGAAAGTTCTGTTCACGAGAACTGACGACTGGATTATCCGATCATAATGAAATTCACAGGACATGTTGGTATTAGCTAGGACCAAGTCTGATACAAGTGATTTTGAAATGCGGGCAACCCTCTGGCAGTGGTACCATCTTGAAAAATCACTGAGAAAAAAAACAGCTTTTGGGCCTATAACTTCCGATTCAGCCATCAGATTTTAACAAAACTCACACAGTATTTGAATCTTACTCTATGTAACATTTCGTAAAAATTTTGTTGAAAAATTAGAATAGGGCTGCCAGCTATGGTGATTTTTGTCTCATAAATCTTGCAAATTTGCTCAGCAAAATAAAGCTTTTTTCCCAATAGCTTCCGGTTCAGTGCAGAAATCAAAACGATGTTCATGCAGTAAATGAACCTTAATGTGAACGAAATGTCGTAGGAATTTCGTACAAAAATCATGAAAGGGCTGCCAGCTATGACCATTTTTGTAATTTTGGGGAATTTCTTTACTGAGCGATTATGTAATTAGATTTGCAAATGAGAATAATCCTGCAATGAAAATTAACAACAAATATTAACGCTTTGAAAATTTGAAAAGTTTTGAGGGTGGCAGCCCTAAAATTCTTTTCACCCGTAAAGCTTCCAGCGCAGTGATTCAATCGAAACGAAATTTACTGGTTGGGTTTAACTTAACGTGAAGCAGATTTGGCATATATTTTGCTCTGCTGCTGACACAGGGTAACCAGCATTAGCCATTTTCGTAAATATTGCACCAACAGATGCTTGAAATTACATACTCATATGCAAAGCATTTGCGATTAAAATAAGAAACCAATTTTTAAATTTTCCGAGTTTTGAGCATTTTTCGGATGGCAGTCTCAAACAACGTTTAACCGCTGAAAATTTCGATGAAATCCTCCGATGAGAACGAAATTCAAAGGATAGGTTGATTAAGCACGATCATTTTATGGTAGATTTATTGCTGCTTCGTTGGGAAAGTGTTGCCGGCACTGAACATTTTCATCATTTGTGTTATAGTTGAGTTTTGTTGCTTGAGATAAGGAATGGTTGATATGATTCTACAAAAAAGTGTATTACGTCTTTCCAAATTTTTTGGTCATTCAAAGAAAATTTCTTCGAAAATTAGTTTTCTGGCGGTTCTGATGCGCTAGAGTTTTTTTTTTCTTTAATACTAATGCTCTCAATCTATAATGCCGTGACAATTGACTTGGGCTACTGTTTAGGAATGCTGCGTGCAGATTATGATGCTAAATGATCTATACGCGCCGTTTATATATATTTCACGTGTAGATGTTTTATGTTACGTTGGTAGGCAAACCGATTGATTGAAATTAAATTAGCAAGTGTTTTGGTCGTGAAAATTTAATTCGTAGTTTTAAACGATATTTAGTTTGATTTCTGTCTGAGATTTCACGATTACGACACACCTGGCATCACTAAATCACTTACAATTTGTTCCGTTCATTTTTTTTGTATTCATCAAGGTTGGCTTTGGCATTGTTCGATTGTGACATAATGATAATAAAATATATTGTTTTTCTGAATGTACAAAAGAAAAGTTCAATGTTCCCCTGATTTCATATATAAGTTGTTTTATTGTACAATTTCAAATATATCTTTTTTAGGGAGTTTATGGGAATTTAGATTTGATGGCTGTGTTTGTCTGCAAATAAACTTTTTTAAATGGTATTCCTGTTAATAGAAAATACGTTGAATAAGGTGGCTAATTAAGAAACAATATTATTACTCTTGCATTATTTGCATCAGCACAAAAATGAATATTCATGCAAAAAACATTTTCCTCTCTAGAAGTAGTTCAATTTTGACTAGAAAGCACGTCCGATCACAATATATATAATTTGAAATGGAAGTATGGCACAAACGTAACCTTCATGTAAATCTGAATGTTTTTAGTATTTTATTCAAATATTCAAAAGGCTTTTAGAGCAAAATTAGCTGAAATCGGCCAATTTCGGGTTATGCTTGAATTAAAATCAATGCAACCAACATTTGCTGCCATGTTTTGTTGGTGGAACGAGTTATGCTTGAGTAACAATCAATACAACCAACATTTGCTGCCATATTTTGTTGGTGAAACGAGTTACAATCAATGCAACACAACATTTACCGTCATCTGTCACTGGCTATATTAACGAAATTGTTGTTTGATAATATGGATCCTTTACAGTCTCGGAAAGTGATATCAGTGAGTATTTGATCCTTTAAAAGCTGCAGCGTATATTGCAGAGCAAAAATGAGAAAAGGAAAAAAAATCCGGTTTTTAATGTACATACGACATTTCCCATTTCTCGGACTCTCATGGGAACAGGTGGAATTGGATATTTTCAAAAATGTTGTTGCCATGCCAAGTTTGAGGTATGAGCAAACTTTGCTGCGCAACAAAGTTGTGTTGCATCATTGTTACTGCTCTCATAGAGTGGGTTGAGACATAACAGGCTAGATTTTTTTGTTTTTCTATTGCTGTGATACAAACATTTCGGTCTTGTAGTGGAGTAAGGGGTTTTTTGGCCATAGTTTTGCAAAAACTGCCTTTACGGCGCTTTCGGTGATTGAAAGTGGTCGGAGAGTATAATAATGATATTTTAAGGATGAAAAAAAGTTTTGATAGGGAACATTGGGCAAAAACGTCCAATTTTCTCAAAACATTTTTTTTGTCTAGCATGAATTCGGGGACTTTTCTTGAGTAGTTTCGGGCGAAATTTCCATACCAGTCTATGAAAAAGCGGCCTAGTTTCGAAGATACGGCAAAAGTAGCTGAATCCAGTCAATTTATGCTTGTGTTACAATCAATGTAACCAACATTCGCTGCCAAGTTTTGTTGGTGGAACGAGTTACAATCAATGCAACACAACATTTACCGTCATCTGTCACTGGCTATATTAACGAAATTGTTGTTTGATAATATGGATCCTTTACAGTCTCGGAAAGTGATATCAGTGAGTATTTGATCCTTTAAAAGCTGCAGCGTATATTGCAGAGCAAAAATGAGCAAAAGAAAAACAAATTTTGATTTTCATTTGCATATGACATTTCCCTTTTCCCGGACTCTCATAGGAACAGGTGGAATTGGATATTTTCAAAAATGTTGTTGCCATGCCAAGTTTGAGATATGAGCAAACTCTGCTGCGCAACAAAGTTGTGTTGCATCATTGTAACTGCTCTCATACGTTCTCATGGGTTCAAACTCATTTTGTTGTGCAACAAATGTTGGTTGCATTGATTGTAACTCAGGCTTTAGGGTTAGAGTGGTTTGGGATATAACGGGCCAAGAGCTATTGCTGTGACACAAACATTTCGATTTTTTAGGGGAGTTAGGGGTTTTTTTGGCCATAGTTTGGCAAAAACTGCCTTTACGGCGCTTTTGACGATTAAAAGTGGTTGGGGAGTACCATAGTGGTATTTTAAGGACGAAAAAATTTGTTATAGGGAGAATCGGGCAAAAACGTCCAATTTTTCCAAATTTTTTTTTTGTCTAGCTTGAATTCAGGGACGTTTCTGAGTTATTCAGGTGAAATTTCTATACAAGTCTGGGAAAAAGAGGCCTAGTTTCGAAGATACGGCAAAATGCACAGCCGGAGAAGCAAACTATCGAACAAAAAGGATCAGAACCTTTTCCTACTTAGCACTTTTAGCGCTACTTTCAGTTTTTCCGGACGGTTTTTCAGTGGAATTCATTTTGCTGTATCTTCAAAACTAGGCCGGTTTTTCCTAAACTTCTATGCAAATTTCGCCCAAAACTACTCAGAAAGGTTCCCGAATTCATTCTAGACAAAGCTTTTTTGGGGAAATTGAAAGTTTTTGCCCAATGTTCCCTATCAAAAAAAATGTTTGTCCTTAAAATATCACTATTATACTCCCCGACCTTTTTCAATCACCGAAAGCGCCGTAAAGGCCGTTTTTGCCAAACTATGGCCAAAAAATACTTTATTCCCTTACAAAACCGAAATGTTTGTATCACAGCAATAGGTCTTGGCCCGTTATGTCCCAAACCACTCTTACCCAAAATTGGTCGATTTCAGCTACTTTTGCCCTACAAAATTTTTGAATGTTTAAATTAAATACTCGCAAGTATGAAAGTACTCGATACTTGATATGCTTTCAAACTGCACTACCTTAAAGTAGATTTTATTTTAACATACTTGAAAGCATGACAAAAGTCAACTTCATATAATATTTGACCATACACTTTGATCAGACTTAGTGGTTTTAGCAGCACTATCAGCCATTTATGCATGATAAATGCTAGATAAATGCATGATAAATTATGCATGAAAAATGCTAGATAAATGCAAATACTACGCACACTTTTAATGCAAATCGAAACTCATTGATTCGCTATTGACGTAAATAAATTTTTTTTTTACAGCTAAAGCATAGTCCTGAGTTCGAGTTCACGTGAAATTTCGACATGTCTCCATTATCTGGTCATTCTTTCGAGCGAAAATTTTGGCAATGGAGAAAAGCAGAGACAATGTTCATTTCTGACGGATAAAATGCCAAGAATTTCACTTTTCGATCGATTTTCTTATTGGAAAGACATTTGCACTGCTCCATTTTCAAATTGAAACACCAAATGTCACTTTTTAGCTCGAAAGAATGAACTGCACAAACTAAATTGGCGTGAAATGATTGGAGACATGTTTCAGTGCCATCTACGTTTTCAACGCGAAAGCAACTTCAAAGCAACTTTTCATGCTAAGAAGACAGTACCACTCTTGCTTATTTTCAAGCTAAATTTTCGCTGAAGCAGATTTCTTGTGAAATTTTGTATGAAAATTTCACGTGAAATCGAACTCAGTACTATGCTTAAAACACAAATTAATGCGGTGCGTGCGGTATAATCGGAAAAATTCGCTACGAAATGTTTATCAGTTGCTAGGTTATGTGATGTTTCGTGTCGATTTGCTGTCGCGATACAATTAATTGGTACAAAATGCAAGTTATGACTAAATATTATTATTATAACGCGTCTACGCAAAACCGCAAGTGAAATCTCCGTGTACCTACATCGGCACTGCCTCGTAGAAATCTGAAAACTTCCTAAACTCATTACGTCACAGCGACAACGATTACGTAGCCTGACGGCCCGTACTTCTAGAAGGCATTGATACAGCCAACCGCGAATAATTTTTTCCAGGTATAATTAGGAGTCAACAGATTCTCCCTACTTCTGTAGCTCATACGTAAAATATTCTCGAAAATTGTTTTTACATTTCAAAAGACATAGTGCAGGTTTACAGCGGTCGGACCAAAAGTGACCTGACCTAGGTTAGGTTAGGTTAGGTTAACGTGGCTGCCGATCTTCAGAGGCCTGACGACCAGCACACATAGGCACAGGAGAGGCCCGTTGTGATACCACAATATTTTAGTGACTCTCTTCTACTCACTAAAGTCAGGAAACCATTTGCTTCCTTTGAGAAACCGGACTATCCCCTTTAGCTTTACTAGGGAGAGTTCCGTCAGGTTTGAGAGAAAGGGTGCACCAAGTGCCGCCAGTCTTCTCCTTGCCAAAGCCGGACACTGGCACATGAGGTGTAGGACGGTTTCCTCCTCATCCTCAGAGCCACAGCTCCGACAGAAGCCATTAAACTCTACGCACAAACGTTGTGCATGCCGTCCTATCAGGCAGTGGCCCGTTAGAACGCCCACAGTGCAACGAAGGGCGCTTCGAGTTAAACCTAAAAGCTGCCTGGTGCGATGCGCATCCATGGATACCCAGGACTGCCTTGTTATCACACAGGAAGATTCATCTGCCCAGGACTTCTTAGCGTCCTCAAGATATTTTTGCCTTATGGCCAGTTTGACCGATGTCATCGGTATACCTATTGAAAAGGAGCAAGAGACCTCGGGTAGCAAAGTTCCAAGCCTTGCTAGCTCATCGGCCTCACAGTTGCCCTGAAAACCCCTATGTCCAGGTACCCAAATCAATTGAACAACCGAATGTCTCGACATCTCCCTAAGAGATGCACGGCATTCAGCAACAATCTTGGACATTGTACAAGGACCAGCAAGGGACATAATAGCCGCTTGGCTATCTGTGAAAATACCAATATTGACCCCGAATATTCGATTACACAGAAGCCATTCGACTGCCTGATAAATAGCCACTACCTCCGCCTGAAAGACACTACAGTGGTCTGGTAGACGGAGGGACAGCTTGAGATTCAGCTCATCTGAGTATACACCACTCCCAACTCTATTGTTTAGCTTTGAGCCGTCAGTGTACACATGGATAAGCCCATTTTCAAGGGTGATACCATCACACCATTCCTCCCTGCATGGAATGCGAGTTGTAAACTCCAAATCCAGTATGCATTGTGGGGCGATGTAGTCAACAACCGCTGGTGCGGGTACTCCCTCGGCCAAGATCCTCGCATGACCGAACTCTGTCCTATTCCATGCTGAGATACAATTTAGTCTCACAGCTGCAAGATTAGCTTGCTGTGAGATCAGTAGGTTGGTTGGAAGCCAATGTAGCAGCACAAACAGTGCCTTAGTAGGGGTGGAGCGGAGCGCTCCAGTTACCAGTAGTGCAGCCATTCTCCGCACTTTTTCAAGCTGCCGTTTGCAGGTAGCCTTAAGAGCAGCCTGCCACCAGAACACCACCCCAAACAAAAGAACTGGCTCCACCACAGCAGTGTAAAGCCAAGCAACAGTACGAGGCTGCAATCCCCAACTCGCCCCTATGGCCCTTTTGCAGCAGTAAAGTGCGTTGAAAGCCTTCCGAGCCCTTTCTGCCACATTGTACGTCCATAGTAACTTCGAGTCAAGGATCAGCCCTAAGTATTTGACCTTCTGGCTCAAGTTAATGGAGACCCCATTCAATTTGGGTAACTCAAAATCAGGAACTTTGTACCTCCTTGTAAACAGCACTAGTTCCGTTTTATTAGGATTCACATTCAAGCCGCACTCACGACTCCAACGCGAAATTATGTCAAGAGAGTGATTTAACCTCTCCGATAGCGTAGATAAATACTTTCCCGACACTGAAACAGCTATGTCGTCTGCATAAGCAATCACTTTGCAGCCGGCACGGTCCAGCTTCCTTAGAAGAGTATTCACCGTGATGTTCCACAACAGGGGAGAGAGAACTCCACCCTGAGGTGTGCCCGTGCTGACTCCTCGTCTTACGCTGGCATTACCCAGCGTAGAGATTACAACTCTACTTTTGAGAAGCTGCACAATAAAAGCAATCAGCCGTTCATCCACATGCATTACCGAGAGAGCCTCAACAATTGCGTTAGAATTAACGTTGTTGAAAGCCCCCTCGATGTCCAGGAAGACAGCAAGCGTATATTCCTTTAGAGCAAGAGATTTCTCAACTTGGTCAATAAGGACGTGAAGAGCAGTCTCCACAGACTTGCCTTTGGTATAGGCGTGCTGTGACTGCGAGATCAACATAGGATCGATTGATCGTTTAATATGGTAATCAATGATCCTTTCCAAAATCTTAAGCAGGACTGAGTTAAGACTTATTGGACGATAGTCCTTTGGCTTAACATGAGAGACTTTTCCTGCTTTCGGAATAAACACAACTCTAGTTTCCCGCCAGCTGGTGGGAACATACGAGAAGCGTAGGCAAGCGTTATAAATCTCCCTGAGCCATGGTAGCGATACTTCTATGGACTGCTGAACGTCAGCCGCAAGCACGCCATCAGGGCCCGGGGATTTAAACGGCTCAAAGGAGTTAATAGCCCACCTCAGCTGAGAGTTTGATATTCTGAAAGGTGGCTCTCTACCGTAATTTAGTTCCGTTTGGTGCACTGTCCTTATAGGGCAATAATTACCCGGGAAATGTGCGTCCATAAGAACGTTTAGAGTATCTGCACTCGAACTAGTCCAAATGCCCTCAGGGTTCATTATGCACCCCAAAGCCTTTGGTGTCGTGCTTAAGACCTTACGAAGGCGATTTGCCTCGCTGAGACTCTCTACATTTCCACAGAAAGATCTCCATGAGGACCTCTTAGCCTTGCGTATGGCATACTTAAAAGCCTTCAGCTTCGTTTTATACACCGACCAGTCATTAGATCTTTTCGAGCTATTAAACTCCCTCCTACATTCTCTCCGCAGGATGCTGATTTCCATACTCCACCAGGGAGGCTTAGGATTGCCTCTGGCCGGGGGTGGCTTACATGCTTCCCTAGACGCGGAGTTGAGAGAACTAGTAAGGGTGTCAACCGCCCGATCCAATTCATGGTAGCAGTCAATGCTCCTAGGAGCAGTTTCCAGTGAGGATCGTACCAGAGACTTAAATAGCTTCCAGTCCGTCCTCTTTCTGTTGATAAAGGCTGCCTGCATAGCAGAGCTTCGGCCAGCCACGTTATACGATATGTACCTATGATCAGAGAATGAGCACTCTTGTAGAACCCTCCAGTCACGGAGAAGATGCGAGTGCCGCCCACTAATCAAAGTAACATCAAGAACCTCCCTGCGGTTTGACGTAAGGAAGGTTGGTTCACTACCAGTATTGGCAATAAAAAGGTCGTGGGCCAGGATGAAGTCAAAAAGTTCCTCACCTCGGCCATTAGTGTTGGAGCTACCCCATACTTCATTATGAGCGTTGGCGTCAGTCCCTAGAATAAGAGGCACACCAATCTTTGTGGCTTCAGCCACAACACCCTTGACAATGTTGCAAGGTGGGCTACCGCCATGATCGTGTGCCATGTAGCAAGAAACAAACCAGTATGGTATCTGGTCGATTTCCACTGCAACAGCCATGTTATCCCTGTCACTGAAATTGTGTAGTACAAGGACGTTTATGGTTTTCTTGACAAGAATGCAGACACGTGGCTCATGTAAGCCATCGGGTTCCACTAGTCTGTATCCCTCAGTGCGTAACCCGCAAACCCGGTTTTTAGCAACCCATGGTTCTTGGATTAGAATCAGCTCCTCCTCTGTCCTAGACAGTCGGAGGAGCAGGGTAGCTGATGCTACTTTGGAATGGTGAAGGTTGATCTGCAACAGGGGCTTTCTCAGGAATTTTTCTTGGGGGGTGTGTTCAGAATTTTAGGAGGGGTGTCCCTTTGCAACAAAGGACACAAAGGTCCCTCTTTGTATTTAAATTTTCCGTGTTAGGGGGGGTGTATGCTTTTTCCAGGGGGGTATTAGGGGGGTGTAAGGGGGGTGTAGGAAAATCTCTGGATCTGCAATACCTTCACCATCATTTATTTTCGACGATGGTTAGATCCAGGTCCTCCCCGTCTGACATAGATGTCTGCCCAGCCTCTTCCTCTGCTTCCAGAGTCATGAGGTCCAGGCAGCCACCCAAATCGGAGGTAGTCCCGACACTAACCCCGTCTGCGTATAGGGATTCCACATCCGACTCATCCTCAGATGTCGCCCTCGAACATGTGTCCAACCCCTTTTTAGGTGGGTCCCCCGTCATGTTAGTCACCTGTTTAGGTTGAGGTTCCTCAGGTGTTGGATCTCCCGCAGCAGAGCTCTTTGGCCTGTCGCTTCGGTAGATCCGCAGGGCTAGTTTTTCGACCCCATACCTGATAATGCCTTTTCGGGCATCTAAGACCGGGAGTGCCTCTTCATTGATGATGAAGAGGGCCTCCCGCCGATTATCCACCGGCTCTCCAATTTTCGCAATCCTCCAATTTTCCGTTGGAAGATCCGGGTTGAAAAGCCGCACTATTTCCAGGACTTCCACTGGATCCGAGTGGAAACTTGGAATCCAAGTCCTGCATCTAGGCCGGCTGGGAATCTCATCCCTCTGCACCACCTTAAGCTTGGCGCCTGGCCAGAGTTCCCCCAGCTCGGAGATTGCCTGCTTATAAAAATCGGCTGATCGTTGGTCCCCACACGCAACCAGCCTGATTCCTTTGTACCAGCCCGCATCGTTCACCGTAGGTGGTGGACCCGAGCTGGCTTTCTGCAGTCTGCAGCAGACTCCAAATAAAGCCTGCCTGATCTTAAGCCAGTTTTCGGGGGAGATGGTTCCATCTCCCTTGCTGGCATCAATCACGGCCCAAACCAGGCACTCTTTGGCCATTTCACTAAATGGCCGAGTTATCCCTGTAGGAGCCGTCACTACTTTCTGCTTTTTGCAGTCTTGTCTGCCCTGATTCATCTGCTCAGCCGACCTTTGTCGTTTCTGAGCTGAAGCTCCAGGGTGTAGAGGGAGCGGATTAGAGTGCTCCTCAATTTGTGATTTTGCCCACTGAAGGGACTTTTTGTCCTTGTCGGACATAGTGTTAGGAGGGACATTTTCAAACTTCCTCAGAACTTTGAAGGCTGCCCTTCTAGTTCCATAAGCCCGAGATTTATTGGCGGAGGAGCTTTGTGTGCCTGAAGAGGAAGCGGCACCGGAAGTAGCGCTTGTTGATGGTCGGGCTGGCTCATTCACCGAAACCTTCCCATCACACTGGCCACAAACGGACTTCTTGGCATTCACAGGGCCAGGCTTGGTGACCTCAGCCCCGGAACCGCCTGAAACAGGGGTTGAGGAAGATTTTGAAGGCATAGGAGCTGACCCACTCGTCATGTCTCCACGCCTTTGCTTAGCCGCTGTGCCAGGCAATGGAGCTGACCCACTCGTCATGTCTCCATAGCATTGCTTGGCAGCTGTGCCAGTGGTCAGTGGAGCTGACTCGATCGCCATGTCTCCACGAACCCCTGCAGCCTTAGCCTCAGACGGCAGAGCTGGCTTATTCACCATGTCTCCACTTCCTGAAGCTTTAACTGCAAGCAACGGTGCAGCTAACTTAGCCCCCTCCTCTACATTAGAGGATGAGTTTGGTTGATTGCCAGGCTTGTGCCTGACGAGTTTAGGTTTTGTTTGATACTTTTTCATGCTATAAGGGTCCCCACTCAGAGCCGCTATCTCAAGTTCGAGTGTGTAGTCACCTTAATGATCCCATGGTTATCTATGCAAAGCAGGGAGGCCATGCGAGGGTTGCCACCAGCCCTTATGGGGACAAGTAGTCAGAGCCGGATCGGTGTTAATCAGGAGTCCACCTCAACTGAACCTACACCACCAACTTAATGGCGACGAACCTGAGAACGTACTCTGAGGCCTGCCAGGGTTTTAACGGGACGGAGATGATCGTATTAACCCGGAGCCGTTCACGAAGCGGATTTCACTCCGTCGCTACCGCGCCTGAAGACGACTAGGTCCAGAATGCTACGATCACCAGCCCAAGTGCAACAAACGAATCGTAAGTCGAGAAAGGTCCAGAGACGAAAGCGGTCGTGAAGAGAGTCTAGATCATTTAGCGTTACCCAGGATGCACCGCGAGGAGGCGATCTAGTTACATCCCCTGACCTAAAGCGCAGACTAAATGAATTTAGTCCTCAGGTGTTTACACCAATCTGACCTAAAATTTGCTTACGTGGAATTTAGTCCTCGTTCGTATATGACAGCTGTCATATAGTTTAATTTTCCTTCTTGCACTGTATTTATCGTTTCATTTGCCTCTCAAACATGTTTATTTCAATGATTTTGTGTCAAAGGGGAATGGTATGAGCTTATATTCAACATACATAGATTATTAATAGTCGCGCAAAAATCAATGTTTAGGTCGCGTGTGTTTACAACGATTATAGTCCACGACCTATATTTAGGTCAGGTCGCTTGAAATCGTGGACCGACTTAAATTTAGGTCGGTCCGCGAGTGTATACACCACGTGGACTAAAAAATTTAGGTGGAATTTGGTGTTTAGTCCGCGGACTAAACGTTCGGTGTATACGATATCATAATAAAAACGAATAATTTAAGCAAATCATTTAACTTATTTCGCTAATATATTCCCACAAAATAGAATTAATTTCTTTAATTCGCCACTGGCGAATACTTTTTTCCGCCACTGTATATTTCGATGCATTCAATTTCACTCCACAACAGCGTTTTGTTCTGCATATAACCATTTTAAGTCGACAGAAAAAATCAATCGTTTGGCGTTGGTGCTCACTAAATGATCACATCATTCCAATTATATCCTCACACACAACAATTCTAATTAAAACCCTACATCAATTCACTAAAAACCATGTCAGTAAATCTAAATAGCAAGTTTTCACACGCCAAATGCTAGTACAGATGTTAAAACTCAACAAGGCACTTTACATTGAATTATAAAACTGGAGCGGAAAAACGAGAAATCTCCCGGGAAATGAAGCTCGCGCTTGTACATTCAGATCATAAATTCATATTCATCACGTGCACGTAAAAGCCACATTCGACAAAAACGAAACAATTTTCAAAATGAGCAATACAAGTCATTCACTTCTTTTTGTTCTATTCATATTCTTTTTTGAGTTTTTGAGTTCTCGCTCCAGATTCCCTTTGCTTTCATTAGGCAAAATAAAGGAAGATCCCCGGGTTTGTTATTTCGATTCCTTCCTTCGTACAATATACTGGCATTCGTATTGTTTCGAATTGGAAAAGTACGTATAGAACAGAGGAGCATCCCGAGGAAAACCTCATGGGATGCATTAAGCCATCATGGCATTTTGAATTGAAGGCTTTTCGTCGAAGAGCTGATGACAAGGGAGCCTGTATCCTTTTTCCTTGACTTTTCTTTCATTCGTTTGGCACAAGCATGTGTAATTGTTCCTTGTTGGCCTGGTTTACCAAAGAGGGTTTCCCAACCAGCACTAAACAGGAGGTGGTATAGAGTGATTTTGTTTCAGATATGAACAATAACAATATCAACCCTCGAGATACATAACTGTTCATTCTTGTCTCAATAAATGTGCGTGTTAGGTGTTGGAGGTAATGAAGAGTGTAGTGGGGTGAATATTATGCTGCTTTGCGCGGATCCATTCGTAAATAGAGACAATGAGAGAGTGGTTGGGGAAAATCACTGGTGTTTCTAGGACATTTAAAAATGAAAATGTATTTGCTAGCAATCGCAGCTTTCTATTCGATTTGAACGTATGGAATGAGACTAGTAGTAGTTGGCAATTATTATTCATTGAAAAGGGTGGGTGCTTACACTATTGCCATAAATGAAAGAAATGGTTTGGTGGGTAGAAGTTGTGATGAGTGATTGATCCATGATAATATCGATGAAAATTAAGTTAGTATTAATATGAAAGGAGCAGGTCGTTTGGCGTGACAGGATAGAATAGCAATGACGAATAAGGACTATTGCTCGACTAGAGAAAGAAAGAAGCTTTATTGTTCCGGAAGAATAAAAATTTTCTCCGAGAGAGATTATACCGTTCAAACTGACTAAATAACGAAATTTATTTCAAGTTAATTGAAAAGTGATAGCACTGAAAACCAAAGGCTCAAGAGAACGAAATACTAAATTATGTCCGGTTTTTAATAAATCAACAATAACAGCAGCTCCTACTGCTTATCGAAAACAATTCTGAATTGTTTTCGATAAGCAGTAGGAGCTGCTGTTATTGTTGATTTATTGTTGAATTGTCAATTCATAAAACCTCGATAGAGGTATCGTACTGACATCTCAATTCAAACTAGGAGTACACACGACACACGGCACACGTTTTTACAATACGCTGCAAACCGTGACTTGTATATGTATAATTCACCCTCAAACAGTCCGGCAGTAGATAACTAATATAGAAGTATCTATGTGAGCCGTTATCTTAGTAAGCAAAACAGTATAAAATAAAATTTTTTTCTCTAGGCTTCAGTTTGTCCTTCAATATAGATAGCTATCTAGCTACCACAACCTTATCAACTTACTTACTAGGATACGCATTAAAGCTAAAACTCGTAAAAACGTCCTGACAAAATCTTTCAACGCACGAAACTTCAAGCAAGAAAAGATTGAATAGTGTTTGCCCCCCGTAAAATTACATAGAAACAAAATAAAACAATCTAGTTGCAATATAGCTTATGCATGTCAAAGAATTAGCAGCAGGTGTAAGTGCGTGACTCAAATTCCCTAAGATTTTCATTACAAAGTTTAATAGAGAAAATAAATCTTTTTTTGTCACTGGTCTATATCGTTCACATTAGCATTGGGGAATTTAACAAAAGCTGTGTAAGTTGTAGGCACGCACCGATAAGCTGCTATCATTTTTACGAGGATAGGTCACGAGAGTTCTTTTGATTTCTCAGGCTATTGAGTTCGATTCAATGAAAGTGCGTTAGATTGGGAAAATCTGGAGTGTACGATTTTCCTTGAGTCGATGGAAATTTTAATGAAGGAGTTTTTCGAGTAAAATAAATGAATAGCTATCAGTATAGCATGAGTTTAAATATATAAATTTTGAGTACGGTTCCAGAGAGAGAATACGAGCCTGCATTTGTAGAGCGAATATATACATATATATATATATATATATATATATATATATATATATATATATGTATATATATATATATATATATATATATATATATATATATATATATATATATGTATATAAATATATATATATATAAATATATATATATTTATATACATATATATATATATATATATAAATAAAAAATATATATATATATAGATATAAATATATATATATATATATATATATATATATATATATATATATATATATATATATATATATATATATATATATATATACTATTTATAGACCTAACATATTTTTTAAGTTCTCTGTATGGAACACCATGGAGTTCCCCATCTCTGAGCTTTATCTTTCTGCTTTATTAGAGAGAAGGGAGGCTTAAGTAGATGAGAAGGCAGAGCCTCTGCTACTAGTGGGTGTATGGTCCATGGATATCAAATCTCCTTAAACTATGTTATTTGAGGATTTTCGAAAGTGGGGGCATATGGGGTTTCTACTGCACGCAAGTTCTATCAGGCGTTAGCTTATGTCGTTAGTTTTGTCGCGAAAGCTGGGTGCTTCAGTCGTAGTTCTTCGTACCTTTCTTCTTTCTAGGTGACTACAGAATGCGTCCTTCGTTTTCTCATCTTTTTCTTCTGTCGAGACCTGGTCGTTTATCAGCCATATTTCAAAGAATTTGGCGTTTATGCGGATCGCGCACAATGGTTCCCTTACTACTTTCAATTCCATCACATGTGGTTTGAACTTCTTATTCATGATAAACGCTATTCCAGAATCGCGGCTTTCTGCAGGCCTCCCGCTTTTAAATATTGTATGCAATCTCTGGTGCCTGGCTGCTAATCCATTTCGTTGCCTGAATTGCCAGCATACTCAGTTTGTACTTGTTGGCCCTGTTGTTGACCTCCGATTGGTGAGCCTCCTTAACTTTGAATTCTCACGACAATAAAGTGAAAAAAGTTTCCGGCATCAAAACCGCTAGAGAACTAATTTTCGAAGAAATTATCTTTGAGTGACTTGAAAATGTGTAAAGACGTAATACACTTCTTTGTAGTATCATATCAACCATTTCTTATTCCAATTAACAAATATCATTTTCTAACAGCATCTCCTTTAATTCAAATAATGAAAATGTTCAGTGCTGGCAACATTTGTCCAACGCAGCAGCAATAAATCTACACATAACGTGGTTAATCAACCTATCCTCTGAATTTCGTTTTCTTTCGAGGAATTTTTTTTCAGGAGCCTACCGTACCTACAGGGTTGCATACACAGTCTTGTGTATAATTTTGGGTGTATAATTTTGGT
>OX376375.1:83947618-83975118 GCA_947369275.1 Nemotelus nigrinus
AAACGAGTCTAATATTAATTTTCTTCGAAAATCAGTAAAAAGGAACTGGAGCACGGCGGTTGGTGATAATAGTGACAGCTAAAATTCAACCGTATACACAGACAGTCCTTTCAAATTTAGATTTTTGATCATGAGTTTTCATAGGGATCCTAGATCTCGAGGACACTTTTTCATACTTTAATACTGTCGTTTTTCCTCTTCAAGCGCGGTGAATTTTCGTCTTGAGGATGGTCCCCGTACTAATGATGGTTGTATGAACATTTTATAGTTGGTACTTGAAAGTTAATATGTTAAATTTTATTATTTTTTTTACTGAAGCCATTTAAAATCACATTTTCAACAAGAACCTTTTTAAATGGTACTAATTTGCCATTATCTGTTATCAGCTGTTGAGGTGCGCTGAAATATCTTTACTTACACTCAAAGTCCATTCAAATTTATCATCTTACTATCACGGCTAAGTAGCTCTCTCGAGCGCCCATCATCATACAATTCGTCTTCTATTAAATGGACCGCGAAAATTTGTCGTTAGACCTCCGATTATTATCGATTAGAACGGAAGAGTCTCGACTCATTGGTACTAAATCAAATCGACCCCAGCTCATTTTCACCCTACTTATACCCTATTCGCATCAAATATATTTAAAAATACTTTTTCCCTGCTTCATTGGTGTCTTCAGGGTGGTCGCTGAACAGTAATGGTGATGAATATTCTCTGCAATGATTTTATCTGTGTAAGCAACCTTCTCCTGTCCTTCAAGTAAATCAAGCTTGAAATGTTGAACTTTTTTTTTTAGATGTTTCGAATATTTACGATGGGAATTCGATGGATTGCGCACGTTTGGAAATGGATAATGTGAAATGTACGGAACGTATCCTTTGCACATTGAAGACGTGGAGGAGCAAATTGAGTGAAAAGGTAATGGTTGGGCAAGATATTATCGAAAATTTAAGTCAAGCGTATATTATCATAAGAGCAAAAATCACATTTGACTCGTTGTAACGAAGGACATTTCTTCAAATAAAGGTACAGCGTGTTTGTGCATAGATGGGGCGGATTCCGAAAGCTAAAAATTACCACACTTCGTAAAGTAGTTTTACTGCAACAGAAATGTATGCAAGTGTCGTCGAGTTATAAGTTCCAGGCCTCACTACACCCCTGATTTAGCTCAGGTTTCTCCTACTCATCACTAGACTAACACAAAGCTCGGTACGTGATCGCACCTGGGTTCAACCATGGACCACATACATTAGTAGCCGAAGCTCAGCATTCTCGGCCACTCAAGCTTATCTGTGTAGAAATAACGGGGCAAAAAAATATGGTGGGGAGTCTCGTGGTGTTCCATACAGAGACTAAAAAAGACGTTAGATACATAAATAGTATCTAATATACAAATGCAGGTTGGAATTCTCTCTTAGGAACTATACTTAAGATTTACATTACACACTAGATGGCAATACTTGCAACCAAATTGGATACGTCCTTGTTCAGCGAAGATGGGCTTCTTGCATGCCTGACCTTCGTACATTTCGAGGAGCAAATTGTGACTCAGATTACTACTTGGTAAAATCCTCAGAACAGAGAGCTTTAAGGAAATGAAACAAGCGTATACATATGCGAAATTTGGTGAAACAATTTTACCCCAAAGATAATATCTATAAATAGAACAAATCGAGAGAATTGCTACCTCAGTCATGACTCACAATTCTCAGGAAATAGAAACTGAATCAGAACAAAATATTTCAATCATCCATTCTTAGAAATATTAAATCATGCAGTCATAATCAAATCAATAAATCAATCCATTAAGTACACTCAGAAAAATATGTTTCCGAAAATCAAAGAAAATATTTACTTGTTTACGAGATGTGAAATCTTCCACAAATCAAATAAACTTTTATTTGATATCAGTAATTTGTATAAATATCATTGAAAAATTTCTTACATTGAACGGAATACAATTTTTACTCTACCTTATTTCAACTAAGTAATTTTCCTCAAATCTTGTAAATTATGTCTATGAATAACCTAACCGAACCTAACCATGACTTCTATCAACATTTCCTCTACAGAAATTAAGGGTCGATAGCTTAGCTGGCTAACGTGTGAATCCAAAGCAGCGATCTACCGCTCGTGGGTTCGAATTACGCCGGGTTCATGGTTGACTTTGTTCGTCTTCAGTTGTCCTAACTCCATTGATTAAGTCTCACATTATAGCTTAAAGCGGCGACTAGGCATAAATAATACTAGCGCTTCAGAAAATAAGAAAAAAATGTGGCACTTTTAAAAAAGGAAAAAATGGAAATTCTTTTTTTTTCACTCCCTTCAAAGTAAGTAACTTTTATGATATGAAGGGAGGGAGAATTTTTGCGTGCCAACAACAGGCGATGCTTTCAAAGCGGTCCCCCATCTAAGTAGTAACCGCGCCCAGCACTGCTTAACTTCGGTGATCGTACGTTAACCGATTTATGCCAGATGCCAGATGTTCTTGAAACTATATCAAATTTTACTCAGGGCAAGTGCAATATCAGTGCTTGAAATGAATAAATTCCTTTCTTTCGATTGAGTAAATATTTCTTGGAAACTATACCAAGTTTTACTCAGGGCAAGTACAATATTTGTTCTTTGAAATGAAGAAATTTCTTTCTTTGGATTGAGTAAATATTTCTTGGGCGCAGAATCATTACCAATTTTCTTTGATAATGTGTTCATTTTTCTTCAAAAAATAGAAATATTTTTCTGAGTGTAGATTCCACGTATCAATTAGTCTGTAACAAAAAAACCTTTAACGAATTTCAATCAACAGCTTACAATCTCGCAAATCTCAATTGCTGTCAAATCAAAAACTGCAAAATTATCAATCATAAAACGTAAAGATGATCCGCGACGCGAACTAATTGCTTGATGCAATGTTTACTTTACCCAAAGATTGAAACTCGTACATTCGCGAAAATCTTTGATTGACGGATGAAGATGGGAACATGCATCTTCAATTAAAAGAAGAATCTGAAACATTATAAAAAGGGGCATGTTCTTCGCTAGAGAGCAGTAGAAGTTCAGATAGTTAGAAGAGTAGTAGAAGAAGTTCAGTTAAAAGAGATTCAAGAAGAATTCAAGCGAAAAGTGTTAAGAAAAATTATATTTCAACAATAAAAAAATTAAGTTCGAAAAGATTTAAGTTTGAAAAAGTGTAATGAAGATCCGAATTATTACAGTGAAAAAATAAATGAAGTGATGTTGTGTGAACGTGATTTTGGTGTTTTCGTATGAAAAGTTGAAGAATAAATTTCAGTGAACATTATTGGCGCAGTCAGTAGGATCGTGTTAAGTGCAAGTTTAAGTGCGAGCGATAAAGTTCCTAAAAACATTTAAATCAATACGCGAGTTTTAACTCCTTATAACACATCCGAACAATTAAAGTCGATAAGACTTAATAATTAAAAAACGGTCTTTATTGAACGGGTTTAATTAATGTCCGTAAGTGAACATTACATACTATGAACCTAGTGAAAGACAATAAATTTGAAAGTGCGAGTTCCCATCAAGGTAATCGAACCGATAATCAACTGAGAAAACACATAAAATCCAGACACTACCAAGATGACAGAAACAGGAAAACCAGGCAACAATAGTATTAACACACAAAACAGGCTTAGCATTACTTTGGATCCCGTAAAACACGCTTCGAGAATCCCGACATTCGATGGAAGTAGTGACCAGCTGAAGAGATTGACAGACATGGTCGACGTAATGGTTCCGATTCTGCAGCCATACGATAATCCTTCACAAATAATTATTTGTAATATAATAAAAAGTAGAATAGTTGGTAGAGTTAAGCTTATTTTAGATGCAAGTCCACATATTATTAAATAGGAGGACATTAAGGAAATATTGTATGCTAATTTCTCAGAGCCTAGAAATAGTACACAATTATTAAATGTATTGAGAACGACAGAATTCAGAGGATCAGCAATGGACTTTATTAACATTATTCAACGAAGATTAACTAACTTAAATTTGAAAGCCGAACAGGAATAAAGTCCTAGCGCGTTACAGTTGATTAAAGATAATCAAAGTGTAGCCCTCGATATCTTGAAAAAAAATATTCCTGAGCCTATTCAAACAATACTGTTATGCCGTAACCCTGATATTATAGAAGGAGCAATTTCCATTTTAACAGAAACAGGACATCTATACTATAGAAGAGATTATAATCAGTCCAAATCAAAAAATAAATTCAAACAGGCTAAAAATTATAATAACAATCAAGACCAGAATCAATATCCGCAAAATAAAGATCAAAATCAAAATTTCCCAAATACAAACCATAATCAACAATTTCAAAATAAAAAAACTCTAGCGCACCTGAACCGCTAGAAACACTAATGTTCGAAGAACAGTAGAAGAATCGTGCAGGTTTTGAGTGCATATTCCACCACATGTGCTGCTTATTACGGCCAAACTGTTTCAAATGCCACGTTTTACTTTCGTCTTAAGAATGCATTATAACTCATATGGTGCAAGGTTTCAGATATTACCACTGGCATGAATTTCAACGTTTATGAGAGCAAAACACGGGTTAATTATATTCGTTATCAGTTGCTTATTTCACATAATTTTGAAAGCAGCATCTCATATAACATCAATGAAGAAAATGCTCAGTGCCTGCAGCACTGTAACTGAAGTTGGTGTTTGGGGCTGCGATCCGAAAAATTTGCAGAACTTTGCGAATTGTAACATCGGTTATTTATTTTCATTGTAAATGTTTCCGGTATGTATACTAACTGTAAGCATTTATTGATACAAAAGTAGCACAACCGACTCGTGCTGGCAACCTTTCGCCAGTATCAAAGCCAAGAATATATCAAATCTGCTTCACGTTGTTTAATTACATTCGAAGTTATAGGAGTATAAAGAAATTTAGGGTTACCTGCAGCTAGTTTTTTCAAATGATCGAAAGCTTAATATTTGCTGTTTATTGTCACTACAATATCATTACCATTTGAAAATTCTACGATAAAACCGCTTAATAAAGATATTGCAATTAAACACAAAACCAACAATAGCTGGCAACCCTATCGTGTCTTTTCAACCAAATTTGGCCTGAATAATGCTTATGACAGGTTTCATTAATTGTATGAAATTCGTATTGATTTCATGACTGCACTGGAAGTTATAGTGCAAAAAGTTTTATTTTCCTGAGCGAATTTTCAAAACCAAAGACACAAAAATTACCATAGCTGGTAGCACCAATCAAATTTTTCAACCAAATTTCCACCAAACAGAGATTAGAGTTAGGTTTAGCTTCTGTGTCAATTTCATGAAAATCTGGTAACTTATTCACATTTCATAGGGCAAAAAGCAGTTTTTTTTCTTTGTAATTTTTCAAGATGGCACCACTGGCACAGAGTTGCCCACAATTCAAAATCGCTTCTATCAAATCTGGTCTTACTTAAGTCCAATGCATTCTGTAAATTTTAGCTGTATCTGATTATTGGTTCGTGAGTTTCCGTGAACAGAAGTTTTTGATGCTAAAAATATAGGTTAACTGGGAGAGGGTTACCGTTCTTGTCCGACATGAAATTTCCAAAGTTTTATTTTGAACGTGTAGATAAAACATAAGATTTATATACAGATTGGTTTTATTGTAAGAAACGGACATTTTTTTGAATATTCGATGGTTTGAATGTTTTCACTTCCAAATTTTTTTTTTCAAAATGAAGACACCAAAATTATCATAGCTGGCAGCTCCAACCGAATTTTTCGACCAAATTTCTACCAAACGTGGCTTAAAGTAAGGTCCAGCAATTGTGTAAGTTTCGTCAAAATCGAACGATTCAATCAGAATTTATAGGGCTAAAAACAGTTATCTTTTTTAGTGGTTTTTCAAGATGGCACCACTGGCACAGAATCGCCCGCATTTCAAAATCACTTCTATCAGACCTGGTCCTATTTAAGGTCAATACATGCTGTGAATTTCAAATAATTTTGCCCATCGGATCGTGAGTTTCCGTGAACAGAAGTTTTTGATGCTAAAAATATAGGTAAATTGGGCAAGGGTTGCCAGGCGTGCCCGTAATACCATATCTTTTTTTTTTTTGGTTATGTAAACAAAGCACAAGATTTACATATGAAAGGCTTATTTTTGAAGAAATGGCATTTTTTCAAGAGAGACGATGATTTGGAGGTTTTCACTTTCAGTACCTACCCTAGCTACAGGGTTGCCAGCACGCTCATTAAAAGCCACACAAATCTACAACTAAATAATATCAATATGTCCTGAAAATTTGGTAATGATTGAATAGCTCTGTCAAAAGTTATCGAAATTTAAAAATTTTCAAATTTTCCCGTCCTCTTTTTAGGCACCCAGCGCACACATAGGGTTAAAAAATTCCAAAGCATTATCCGATTCATATGTAAAACACGTTAGAAATTTATTTTATTAACTTTATTTTTGCGAAAATCATTTGTGCACGAAATAATAGGTATATTAAAAATATCACTTAAATGCCCGCCGGCGCGAAAAGGTTTACAATAACTGACATTTAAAGAGACCTGGACCTATTCTGCATATACACCAATGTATCCTGAAAGTTTCAGCTCAATCGAATGGCGCGTTCCCGAGATTATCTCACTGAAATTTTTTGTACATATATATACATACGTGTATATATATAGAAATATGAATTTTTGGCCGAATCGATTTTAATACTAATGTTCTTCGAACATTAGTAAAAATGGAAGTATTATTATCAAAACCCTCATTACCAAAATAGAAACCAATATGAAAATAACCAGAACCAGTACCGTCAAAACCGTCCTGATACTTATAACTATTTTCAACCAAACAATATTCCACAAGGACGCAACTATTACGATAACAACTCAGTTCAAAATCGTATCCGAAAATTCGGACCACCCCAACCTTCTCACCAATTTGTGCATACTAATCATGAGGGAAATTTTCAAGAGCCTGCCTCGGAACTCGTAACTTCTACAACCTCCCATACATTCGAATAGATTCCTATGGAATCCCGTTAAGATTTTTAATAGACACAGGAGCTGCAATAAGCATTATTGATCCAAATTTATGCCACCCAAGTTTGAGAGTCCCAAATATTAATTCAAATATCCATACTTTAAGGGCGTAGATATCTTATTCACATACAGTAAAAGTAAAACCGTTTAAAGAAATAGGAAGAGAAGCAAAATTCAATTTTATAGAAATTAAATTCAATAGCTTTCTTAACGGAATCCTTGGAAATAACATATTCAATAACTATAAAGTGGAAATTGATTTATTTAACAAATATATAAAGTTTATAGATAAAAAACTAAAAATATATTACTCCAAAGATGAAGAAGACATGGATCAATATATTAATCAAATATATTTTAATGAAACTTATAAAGAAAATAACCCATTATCATTATGAAGGGTAGAACATCTAAATATAGAAGAAACAAATAAACTCATGTCCTTATTAAAAAATTACCGGGAAATATTCTTCCAAGAAGGCGAAAATTTGACCTTTATATATTATAATTTGACCTTTTTATAGACAGCTTAATAGCATTACCATTGACGACAAATTCTCTATACCCAACATCTATGAGATATTGGATAAACTAGGGAAATGTATGTATTTTTCGACCCTCGATCTAGCCAAGAGATTTCACCAAATAGAGATAGAGGAAAAAGACATCCAAAAGACCGCATTCTCAACTGATAAAGGCCATTTTGAATTTGCTAGAATGCCTTTTGGTCTAATAAACGCCCCAGCAACCTTTCAAAGGCTAATGAACGATATTCTACACGAATATATCGGAAAAATATGTTTCGTCTACATGGACGATATCATAATCTTCAGTACTTCTTTAGAATAGCATATCTTAGCACTTAAGAAAATATTAGATGTCTTAAAATCAGCTAATTTGAAGATCCAAATCGACAAGAGTGAATTCTTAAAAAAGGAGACAAAATTTCTTGGTCATATAGTGACCACCGAAGGTATCAAACCTAATCCGAAAAAAATCGAAGTAATCTTTAACTTTACAGTTCTTAAAACAACGAAACAAATCAAATCATGTCTAGGTTTAGTAGGTTTCTACGGAAAATTCATAAAAGACTTTTCAAAGGTAGCAAAACCTTTAACTCTTGGATTAAAAAAGAATTCTAGAATAAACCCGAGTGATGTAGATTACGCTGATGCGTTTGAGAAACTCAAACAACTAATAGTCTCTGAACCCATCTTAAAACATCCTGACTTTGAAAAACAATTCATTCTTACTGCGGATGCTTCTAATTACGCAATAGGAGCAGTACTCTCCCAAGATAGTCACCCAATTTGTTATGCTTGACGCACTCTCAATGATCATGAAACCGGATATTCAACAATGGAAAAGGAATTGCTAGCCATCGTGTGGGCTACCAAATATTTTAGACCATACCTATACGGAAGAAAGTACATCATCAAAACAGATCATAAACCTCTAACCTGGTTTGCTAGCTTAAGGGAACCAAATTCAAAACTTCAAAGATGGAAGTTAAAACTGGAAGAATTTAATTATGATATAGAGTATATTAAAGATAGAGAAAATTATGTAGCAGATGCATTATCTATTAAATAGTCATGAAAATATAGAACTAATAAATATGAATGAAATAAATAACGAAAATGAAAGAAATAACGGTGAAACAATTAATGATATTGATAATGAATCAATGAGGACATGCCACAGTGCAAACGAAGATAATATAGACTATACATCAATTTTAGAAGCTCCTCTAAACATATATAAATATCAAATAGTAATTAAAGAGGGAAAACTAAGATTTATTATCCCAAATTAAAAACAGTAATAACTAAGGTAATCAATAACTGTAATACTTGTCAACTCAGCAAATACGAAAGAAAACCAGCTAAAATATTATTAAAAAAACCACCAATATCAGAAAAACCCCGAGAAATAGTTCACATGGACATATGGTTCCTTGACAAAAACCATTTTTTCTTAGCTCTTATAGATAAATTTTCTAAATTCGGTCAAGCTATAGCCATAAAATCGAGAAATTGGATAGACATCCAATCCGCCCTAAATCAATATTTTGCGCCATATGGAAAACCGAAACATATTATAACCGACAATGAAAGTACACTTACTAGTAATTTAGAAAACTTCCTCCAAAATTAGGGAGTAACTCTTCATTTCACAACCCCAGAAATAAAAACCTGGAAAGACTTCATAACACTTTAAACGAGAATGTACGGTTAAAAATCACGGAAACAAAACTTTCGCCATCATCAATTGATTTCCAAGAAATAATGAAATATTATAATAAGACAATACATTCTTCAACTAATCATAAACCAATCGAAATAAATAATGGCATAATACCTGAATCTGAATACTCAATAATAAGAAAAGAATATAAAATACAAAAATAAAAACCGAGCAGATGAGGAAGTGAATCAAAGACTTATAAAAAACAAATTCAAGCGAAAGAAACATGATAGGCCATTTATTACAAAACCCCATCATAATATTCAAAATAAGAAACTGTTTATGAAATTGAAGAAATTCCAAAAATCAACCCTACAGGTTCCTACACGCTTTTCCTTGACTTCTTAATACCAATTGAACACCTTGAAAGCACGGAAATTCCTCAAGGAAATGGTTACACTTTGATACGAGGTCAACAGATTCAAATCATCCAAAATTTCTCCAAGGTAATACATATAATAAATTTAGAAAATTATGAATATATACTGTTGAATGTTGAAATGTCCACTCCATCAGAATTAATGAATGTCCTTTTTGAAATGGTTTAGAGGTGTCATGGACGATAATGATTGAGAATATATTGAAAGAAAGGCTTCAGGCTTTGAGCCTGAATTTGGGGACCTTTCTGAGGTGTTTCGGGCGAAATTTCCATACAAATCTGGGAAAAGGCGGCCTAGTTTCTAAGATACGGTAAAACGAAATCCGCCGGAAAAACTGAGAGTACGAATACTCGTGAATATGAAAGCACTTGCAAGTATGAAATACGAGTGCATATTGACATTAGGGTACTACTACATCACTGTTTGATTGAAATAAATTAAATGGAGGAAATTTATTGGGTAAATTCTTGATTACATGTATAGTTCACAAAAATACTCGTACCTAGTATTTATGAATTTCGTACTAGGTATTGATTCTTCCAAAAAAATACCTGTTCCATATACCTGTTCCAGTATTTATGCCCATCTCTAGTCTACAATAGCACCTTGCTCTTCATTTGAGTTAGGATCATATTCAGCAGTTAAATCGGCAGCTGGGGGCAGCGAGGATAATCAATTTTCGGTGATTACAACTGGAGCGGACTACATGATACCTGCACTTTTTTCAAATTCCTAAATAAATTCAATACATACACAGTACTCGAAAAGACATTTTATTCTTACTTTTGCAGATACCTGAGACAAATTAATAAACGCTCTACTGGTTGAATTGAAACACGAGAGTTTGTGTTTTTTAATTTTCTCGCTAATAAGCTTAAGTAAATCAAAAAAGTTTTGTTTATTTTCATTCAACATGTTAAACTTTTCACTATTTGAATCGAGTTCCTGTTCAACAATAGCAGAACCTCTTCAAAAAATTTTACTATAAAATGGATGCACCCAATATTTTCTTCTTTCGTATCGTTTTTAAGTTGTAACTGTAACATCGTCGTCACTACTTGAATCCATTTCGCTAACTAGATTTGAATGTTTTCTTTACAACACTTGAAGATTTATGACTTTGCAATGTGCAAACCTACATCTCACAGCGACTTATGTCTCCTCATGGCATAAATCTGTTGTGACCATATACCACCTCAGTGTGCAACTTGCCTATTAAATTTGATATTTTTTTCCAAATGTTCTGTGTGCTTTACTAGATTTATGTATAGAACTAATTGAGAGAGTGTTGTTGAAATTAACTATCTATGAAGAAATAATTATGTGATCTCTGATATTTTTTATAGGAATGAAGCTATCAATGTTGCGTTGATTAAATTTTTCAAATTAAGTTTTTTTTTCAGTTCTAAAAACTAATTATTTTTTTCAAAAACTGATTTACCGCCTAGTAAGTAGATATATTTTAATTTCAGATATCAATATTTAAAGGATTGTCTGCCCTTCTTGTAAGAGACTGAGACTAATAGACTTTAAAAAACGAGACAGGTTATCCTTGAAATACGTGTAGCTTCTAAAGGAAAATGATCTATGAAAAAAATATTCGGTTTGTGTTAATACATAAAACAAACTTAAAAAAATTGCCGGAGCTTATTAATATCCCGATTTTAGTAGTAGTTGTGGATATTAATTGGAGTTTGTTGTGAAACCTGACTGGGTCGAATTGACTGAAGTGCAAAATTTTGTTGAGTTTGAATGCTTATAGGTGCTGTGTGCCCAACCCACTATATAGCTTATCCAGGTGTGGGATTTTGTGACGAACTCGACTTTTGTGCCATAACAATCCACCATTGAATATTTTCAATAACTAAATTTCAGTTCAATAAAATTTGTCTAGAAAAAAAATGTAGCTCAAAATTGAGTTAATTTTTTTTTTAAATTAAATTAATATTAAGTGGTTAGTTCAAAGTGCCAAGCGTCGGAACGGGCTAATTTTCAGGAATTAATTTTGGAAAAACTATTGATACAGTATTCATAATTTTTTATATCAACTCATTTACACATTAAGAAGTGTGTTTAAATATTTTTTTCACATACAATTTGATCCGAATATGTATCTATGTGCCCTTCGATGATTTCCGTGTGCGGTCGATCGATGCACATGATTTTGCGTACATGATACTTCGAATACATGATATATGTTGAAACGAGAAAAATATGTTCATTAAGTAAATTGTACAAACTTTCAGCTGACGAAGCATTTCTATTTTTTTTCATCTTTGTTAATGAAAAAAAAAATATTGAATTTTCTTTCGTTTTCCGGCTCAAAAAATGACTTTGTTGTCAGTAATTATTGAAGAAAAAATTAAAACGATAAAATCGTCTGTTACAAAAAACGTACTATTCATTTGAGTATGTGTAACGAATTTCAAGTCTATTTATTGATACATCGGAGCAGCTCCTGATATATCGGAGTGATTGCCAGAGGTAGTGAAGTGATTTAAATCTTTCTTGAATTTTCGCCACGCCATTGGGCCTTTCCACAATTGTATTCTTGATGCACTCCTCAAACCAGTTTTCTGGGCAAGAGGCAGAATAATCAAGGGGAATTCTCTACAAAAAGTGATGCACTTGGAGGGAAATTTGCATCACGTTTGAATCTGATTGATCGAGCTGCAACTCACTAACACAACTATAAACATAGTTGACGGGTCCGGAATTTTTCATGAAACACTCAAGTCGAAATGAGAAAACAACAACACGCACACATTCATATGCATAATCGGTATATGAACGCTTCCGTTGCTGATGCACACCAAGTGTGGAAATGGTGATTGTTGTCAAACCGGTTTGAGAAGTGCAGCAAGAATACAAGTGTGGAAAGGCCCATTGAGTGTTTCTTCGATTCATCGCGTAAACAGTTTTTCCTGCAGGATTTCGGAAATTTCTATGAAGAATATTTTTTCAACTGTCTGTTTGAAATGAGTGATGAAATCAACGGTAAACTGAGAAAATTATTGGACACAAACTCACTTCTATTTCTACTTTTTGGTTCCAAGGCAGCAATTTTCCTATATAGTTCATGTCTCCAATATGGTTTCCGCGTTTTTCAAGCATTTAAATGGTAATTTGAAGAATTCCAACATTGTCTTTCATACGGTGCGGACGTGTTTTCGCGAGTCACGGTCCCGTAATATTCACCCATGCAGTGTAAAATTGTCCATATAAACAATATATTTTGTTAACTGATTAAGTGCACAATGTTCATTATTCGTTCGAGATCCATTCAATTTTGCTTGTCATTTCCGCCACTTCCAACAACTTTGACTTTGACAGTGACCTACTTATGGATAGTGTGTTAATTGTACAATTAAAAAACTTTTGCTGAGTCATATATAAGCATTTATATTTACGTTCATAGTAAATCACGTGATTAAAGACCTGAACCCAAAGACAACTATTTGTATCAAAAGATTCAATAGCCCCGAATAATTTATTTATTTTGTTGAGTGTGTGCAAAGTTTTTTTTTTTTTTTTTGATAAATGAGTGGCAAGTGCAGTTTGGCCAATTGTATTGCATTTGACATTACATTTAAATATGTTACATGCAAAGCTTTCTGCAATCGAAAGCTTCATGGAGCATGTATGGATGCGCCTAGGGATTGGTATCATCCCTACATCGAAGAACATTTTATCTGCACTGATTGCCAACAGATAGAGAAGCTCTTCAAATGCATGTACGACAGCATTATTAACAAAATCGATAAGCTGAATGTAGAGAAAGATCATCTACTCTCGATGCAGCAGGCGCAATTCAGAGCCAACAGCGAAACTTTCGCAGAAATGGCAAGCTGGTTTCTTCTGATAAAAGCGGAAACATAAATAAAATAGCTGAGAAGCTGGAACGCAATGCTAATGAAATTCACGATCGTCTATCTGACGGGAGCTCATCTTCAGTATCCCCACCAACGTTTAATCCTGACACTCCCCTGGTAGGTCTTGAAAACAGAATTAAGGCCTTGATCGAAACTCAAGCAAGTACCTTATTCGAAAAGTACTTTTCGGTGTTCAATTCAACAGTGACTCAATTTCGCACCGCAGTCAGCACAATAGAGGACACGTTAAGTCACATCTGCGAGAAGTTATGTGGTAGCCATAATATACCAAGCCATGAAATATCCTTAAATATTGAATTGATGGCAGCTGATACAAATATTGCAGCAGACAAATCGATTGGCACCCAGATACATAAAAGAAAGATGCAAGACGCAACAACAGATCTCTCCCCCATCAATGATTGCATGTTTGATAGGGTGACGCAAAGGGAAAATTGAATAAATAATTTATTTATTTTGTTGAGTGTGTGCAAAGTTTTTTTTTTTTTGAAAAATGTAATTAGAGAAATTGAGTCACACAACCCTATCAAACATGCAATCATTGAAGGGAGAGAGATCAGTCCAACCTCTATTGTGGCAAACCCAGCTGATCAGCACACAAATAAAATTTTTAACTTTGGCACTTATTGGACAGAAGACGAATGGCGGCGCCGCATTAAAAAAATCAGAGAGTCTAGTACAGCGCAACTCCGAAAAACTGAAATAATAACAGAACGAACAGGACCAACGTACGAAGCTTTTTTTGTGAAGGGAGCTCCGCGCTCTGCTGATATTACATGGATGTACGAGTTCCTCGAAAAAGAGGCGTTAATAAAAGAGTGCAACGTGCTAAGGACACGCAGTCGAACGAATCGAAAATCCGGCAGTTTTTTCAAAATCACCATTCCCACACGATATGGTTGGCTTTTCACCAACTTCAACCCAAACAACTATGACTGTACTTGGAAAGGATTAACGTTCCGCCGTTGGAAAAACCTGACTCAGACAGTTGGTCGTCGTAAAAATAAAACTAGTAATAGTGGTAAAATTGGCAAAGGTAAAGCTAGTAACAGTCATAAAATTATCTAAAATAAAAATTATAATTTAACCACAACTCCCATCAGTTCCCAAAGAACGCTTTTAACTCCGCGAGGTGGAGCCGTATTGTAGGCGCACTGATCGTTAAGGAGTGTCACGCTATTTGGCGTGTATAATCGTCGACTACTTCTGGGAAAGAACCCTATGCTACGACTCAGACGAAGGACTAAAACATTTATCTGGTAACGGCGGGAGTACCATAGCGGTCTGCTTTTACCCCCTGCTCTGAAACGTAATGTACGATGGGATACTAAGGATACGAGCACCCAGAAATATGGTGGTGGAAGGTTTCGCCGACGATATTGGCATGGTGATTCCAACCCGTCATCTCAAAGAAGTCGAAATTCATGCAAGTGAAGCAATCTAACCGGTTAAATTATGGCTTGGTTGTGCTGGGCTTAAACTAGCCGACCATTAGGCAGAAATGGTACTAATCACGAAGCGTTGGAAACTCCCAGTAGTACGGATAAAAGTTTGCGACTGCATAATAGCCCCGCAGCCGGCTATAAAATACCTAGGCGTAACTATCTACAGTAAACTGAGCTTCAATCCTCATCTGGAGAAAGCAGGCAACTAGGCATCAGTTGTCGGCTCAGCACTCGCTATATATTGGCAGCCCGAAGCAAAGCCGAAGGCTACTGTTCTCAAGAGTGGTGACCTCTATTTTAATATACGCAGCACCAGGGTGTGCACCAGCGCTGCAAATAAAATCGAATCGGCAAGAAAATGCAAGAAGCCTATCAACTGATTGCACGTCAAACCTGCTGCGCCTTTCGAACAACGTCATCCGAAGCAACGTGTGCTACAGCCAGTATGCCGCCCATCGATATTCTTGCGGATGAAGCGCTTCGGCTCTATAAAAATGAAGCACGGACAGCAAGCACGCGAGAGGTTCAAATACTAGTGTCAATGCGCTCATGGCAGAAGACGCAAAACGGATGTTGGACGCACAAATGAATCTCCAACGTTGTGCAATGGGCTTTAAGAGGCCACGGAAAAACAAGCTATGACCTAACCTAATTTTATTATCTGATTCGCTTTGGACACGACACCTCACCGGATTGTCCAGTCTGCAAAAATGTACCCGAGGATGTGGAACAAGTTATGTTCAGTTTTCCGCGCTTTGATGCATGTAGAAGTAGCCTAGAGACGGTACTAGACACAAGGATATCAGCGGTAAATATAGTGAACTGCATGCTGAAATCACAAACTGCGTGGAATGCCGTCGAAGCAACACTTAAACATATTCACCGCAAACTGCGCGACGCGGAAAAGGACGGAAAGAATTAAGAAGGAAGGATACTTGGAGGCAACTAAGGACTGATCCACCCCCGCGAAGTAATGGTGAATAATAAGTCCCATGGGAAGTGTGGACGAAGAAGGAGGTGGTTTTAATCGGTGAAAATCTGGCATATTCCAGGGCAGGAGCCGTGAAAAATCTTCTAGAAGATTTCCACCTTCCAAAAAAAGTTAAAAAAGTACTCAAGAAATCCGGAAAAAAGTACTCAAGAAATGCTGGGAATCAAATCTTGCCGTCTACCATATTTTCGTAGACTTCAAGCAAGCATATGACAGAATTGACCGAAACGTACTGTACAAAATAATGCTATAATGCTCGGCATCTCAGCAAAACTAGCCGGACTAACCAAAATGAAGATGAAATCGACAACACCTCAATTCAGAATCAACAATTATCTGACCTTTGGCACAAATGTCGGACTAAAGCAAGGCGATAGGCTGGCCCCTCTGCTGTTCAACATAGCCCTTAAGTACGTGATAAGGAAGCTGTCTGCCAACACAAAAGCGTTCGCTTTAATATAAGTCCAGACAAGTAATAGCCTACGCGGATGATATTAATATATTGTCACGTTCCTCCGCACCTTCCAAAGAACTCCTGCTTAAAATTGACCAGGAAACAAAAGAAGTAGGCCTGAAAAACAACCTGGCGGAAACAAAAGCCATGATGCAAAGGAGAAAGGGGACCCCAATAGGCAGAATATAGCATTGACGAGTCTAATTCAAACAACGAAAAACAAATGTAGTTATGTCATGCATTATGATCAAGTGCACCCACTTTATTTTAGGATATGCTGCTTCCACAAATTGGATTAATTGCCCTAAAAAAATGATCACACTTTCTGAAACATCCTGAGTAGAATCTGAAACTGTATAAATTTCCAATATGCTAATTTATTTTATCTAGATTATTTGGTTGTAACGCTATTGTAATTTTAAGCACGTACACTATCTTAAGGACTAAGCTGATCATGAACCTATAACTATCATGTGGGTAATAACAATTTCCACTCGCAATTCCACCATCTGCGTTGCTAACAAACTTGTCTGGGACTGAGACCAATAATAAATTTTTCAACACCTTCACTTCAAAATTTACACGAATTCCTAAGTGCAGTTACTTACGGCCACACATACGTAGACTCGTAATTCACGCATCATGCACTTCATATATTAAAATAGAATTTACAGAGTTCATTCGATGTTGCTCGTTGCTGTCTTTCACTTTTGATCGTAAAATAAATTTATTGTAAAGTTCGTTATGAATGTATCTACACACATGCATAGGTGCAAACAAATAATTTTTTACATGCATAGTTTATTCATGCATTTGCGGATTCGCAGCAGAATACGAGCGTTTACGTGAAAAATCCTTTCAAATAATTTGCTATCATTTCGATTTGATTTCGTATCCACAAGTTGAAATTAAAAACAAAAAACCTTGAACGCAGACCATTCATGCATTTCGAGATGTGAATAGTGGATTCTTTTTTTATAGAACTACGAAGCATTTGTATGGTTCGATACGGCTATGATGCTGATTTTGATAGAATTCATAATTTAACAAAGAAAAAAGTGCAATTACATTTAGTTCTTCCGCTGTAGACCGTATAATGCCGTACATTTTATTGCCTCAGAATATCCTTGCATATGCATTTATTACACAATCCTATGCAGTTCTTAGTGGGCTGTTGAGCGCAAAAACCTCATTTAATGATATACGAGTATGTACATTGATAACTTTATTCACAACGTTGGCTTTATTCTGTATAGCGGGTAAATTACTGTGGAGTGGTCTTGACGCCGTAACATATTTCATAGATACCGATATCAATGTGGATTAGGGTGTGCCGCCACTGTTGATTTTTTATGGAACTAATCGGATTAGAGAGTAGTGTATTTGGTAGGTCTTTGAATAGATTGTAGATTAAAGCTGGTACGGTTGATTTAAATTTACGAGAGGACTAGCCTGGTACAATGTGATAAGGATAATAATTTTCAATTTGGTGTGGATGATTGGCGCTATAATCAAATGCTCGGAAAGGTTGATAACAACCAAATTACCTTTCCTTATCGTACGCAGTATCTGCGAAACATAATTTTCATAAATAGCCACCGATAGAACAGAAACACCACGGCTCATTTGACCCCCGATCAAATTCAGGTGCATTATCCGAGTTGATCTCGAAGCTCGGTCCATACCTGGATTAAAACCTGAGATCCCACACACTTGTGGATTTAACTTTTTTCCCCTAGCGTAGATGGCAAAAAAAACTGCTTACCGGATCTCCGGGTAAACTATCAACACGGGGCATGTGAGGTTTGACTCACTAAAAAAACGACTACCTGCTCACGAAGTTGCCGTTTGGGACCCGCCTAAGCACTGCTTCAACCCAGTCATGCTGACTTACCCATCGGCAATACCAATGCCTTCTAGAAGTACGGGCCTTCATGCAGAATGATGACGTCACAGTAACAGGACAAAATGTCGCGAAAAACACACGCAGTCTTATGGGACGTCCGCGGGAAAGTGTTAATTGTACAGGTTGTGTTAAAGTGAGTGATGTGAAAATAAAGTGAGATCTGCGAAACAGTCCTAGGAAACAGCTATAACAAAAATTAATGAATAAAAAACAGCTATAACAAAAAACGGTGCGTGCGGTAAAGTAAAGCAATCCCACGACAACCCTCGTACGGGTCTAGGGGTTGAAGCTGGAAGAGAGCTTCATTACAACTTTTTTAATCATTGTGGATACGAGTGTGCAGTGATTAGTTCCACGACTCACTTTACCCCTGATTTAAATCAGGTACCTAATTAGAGCTAGGTGAACTCAAAGCTTGGTGCGCGGACCCTCGTCCGAACCTGGATTCGAACCAGGGACCCCACACGCAAGAAGCTAGTGCTCTACCCACTAGGCTACTCAAGCGTGCGGTGTAATGTGAAAAATTCGTTACGATATTTTGTCCTGCTACTGTGAGGTCATCATTCTGCATGACGGCCCGTACTTCTAGAAGGCATTGTTCAATGCCTTCTAGAAGTACGGGCCGTCAGGCTACGTAATCGTTTTAGCTATGACGTCAATTTAGCCGTGCATTTTGACATTTCCATCTGGCAGTGCCGATATACACGGATATTTTATGTGCGGATTTTTAGCTATAATATAAATACAACGTTAGTTTTTTGTGCGTGTATGCGTTGTCGTAATAATATTTAGTCATAACTTGAATTTTGTGTCAATGAATTGTATCGACAGTGAATCGACACAAAACGTCATATAACCTAACACCAACTGATAAACATTTCGTAGCGAATTTTCACATTAATTTGTGCTTTAACTGTTTAACACTCACTTCAAAACAACCTGTACAATTTACGATTTCCCGCGGACGTCCCATAAGACTGCGTTTGTTTTTCGCGACACTTGGGCAGTCTAGTGTGACGTCATTACTCTGCATTATGGCCCGTACTTCTTCATTGCTGCACATAAAGAATGTGTGCTGAGCACAGGGCTGCCAGGTTGGAGTATTTTCCCCAAAAGTGGGGTATTTTTTACTGTTCGGAGGGAAAATATGGGGGAAGCAAATTATGCCACACATTATGGGGAATATTGGGGGTTAAAATTAAAAACAACAATATTTGACTGAATTGTTTGTACTCGTACATTTTGTGAACGAAATTTCACTAACATTAACGCAGTCAACAACTTGATATATTTGAACACTGAAATTTAAGGTTCTCCTTAAATTTTGCGTAACTAACTAATCTCCTTATTCCTTTATCTAAAGTTGATACAAGATATTTGAATGAGTCTCATTTTTGCAATGGTGTTCCATTAACGTGGATGCATGGATTAATTTGTTATATGTTTTGTAGGAATAATAGTATTAGGCATTTTGAACATTTATGATTACTTTACTTTGTAAAAGCCAATTCCAATATTTATTCAAATCAGTATTTAACGTACAAAAGAAACAAAAGGGGTCCCAGTATGGATCCCTGACAAATGCCGATGTTTTCTGTCCATTTATGGCTTTTATACGTACAGTTGCGATTCGCCTATCATGTAGATAACACTAGGATACAAAAAAACCTTATTTTCTGCGGAAATCATTTTGTCAAATGAAATGTAATTACTTTGTTCGGATTGATTCTGGTTCTTGAGATAAACGACATGTTAGCAACTATTTAAAAAAATATTAGCCTACCTACCTACTTACCTGCCCTAATTTGAGTATGCCTAACTTAATATTGTTGCGTGCACGCCAAACGAATCGTATGACGTTCTGGCGGCGCCAGAAAATTCTAGAAACGGCGAGGAAATACTCGACATACATCTCATAGATGTATTTCATTCATGTATTCAAACAACGAAAACAATCCATAGATAAAACGTAGAATAGTCCTCTGGAACGTAACAAGGGAACATTCCAGAACACAAACCTGAGTCATATCTTATATGATGACGGAATTTCCCATTAGTCATTTCGAAGACAGATCCAGAACCCAAGACACATTTCTATAAAGGCCTAGATGTAGGCAATAATAATTGATTTTTGAAGTATCTTTTACGATTTTCGAAGCATCTATCAATGTTCTTGTGCTCGCGCTTGTTTTCGGGGGCGTCTTTTTTTAAATGGAATAGTTTAGAATTAAAAAAAAAGATTTTCCTCGATTCTTCCATTCTCGCCATTTTCGGACATTATTGACCAATCGGTCCCTCCGTTTTCGTAGTTTTGCGTCATTTACTCAACCATTTTTAGACACATATCAGTTGATAGTGAGTTTTGGTACAATGCAATATATTGTACTGAGTTAGAAGCAAAAGCTTGTACACGCGAGTTAGTAGTGAGTCAATTTACAGCGAAAAGTCTGTTACGGTGAAATCAGTATCCGGGCGCGGATATTTTGTTTGAAAGCGATAAAGTGAGTTGTTGTAACACGGAATTATAATAATGCGATAGTAAAGTGTAAACGAATAAGTGTTTATAATTATTTGTGTGTTAATAAAAGTGTAATTAGTGTTAAAAAAGAAACTGTTTTATTTCACGAATGTGAAGAATATCGAATCCACGGAAGTTGTTTTAACGGTAAAACACAACTATTGGTGTCAGAAGTGGGATTCTGTCGCGTTCGTGATTTAAAAAGTGACTTTTAGTGAAGTGCTGGACAGTGAATTCGTGTGAAAAGTGAAAATTAAAAGTGCGCGGACTAAGCAAAAAGTTAAAAATTTCGGACAGTGAGCATTGTAAATTGTGCGGACTAATTGAAATTTGTGAAAAATTGTGTGGACTTTGTGATAATTGTGAGAAGTTGTGTAATTGAAGAACAATGCCAAAAGTGAGTGAACTGACACTGGCAGAGTTGAACGTGGAGTGCGAGAAGCAAGAGCGGAAGCTGGCAGTGCTTAGAGAGGAAATGGATTTGCTGAATTCGGATCTGCAACGCGTGAGAGCGGTAGGAATTGTGGCAGCTGAATCAAGAACCGGCAAAGCACTCAAAGCACTAACTTTTGATGGGCAGACTTCTTGGACCATCTACAAGAAGCAGTTTGAGGCAGTTGCAGAGTTTAACAATTGGAGCGATAGAGAGCGAGCGTTACAGCTGATGGTGTCATTGAGAGGAGCTGCAGCGGAAGTTCCTCTAACAATTCCAGAGGACGATAGCTTCAGCTATTCAAGCCTGACGAATGCTTTGCATATGCGGTGCGGCGAAGACCACCTGAAGGAAGTACATCGTTCACAGCTGAGAACACGGACACAGAAGCTAGGGGAGACGTTGCAGGAGTTGGCTCAGGACGTTGAGCGATTAACACTTCTGTCCTACCCTAGGTCGGATCCAGAGCACCAGGATGAAATGGCGAAAAATGCTTTCATCCGTGGAGTGCGTGATGAAGAGCTTCAAATAGCACTTCGTTTAGCTGGAAAGCGGTCGCTGAAGGAGTCTTTGGCCTTCGCTCTCATCTACGAATCGGCGAAGCTGGCGTCGCGGAGAAATTTTAGAGTCGGTGAAGTACGCGAGGAATGCATGTGCAGAAAAACCAATATCTCCAGGGAATCAAGGAGAGGTGGAGCCACCCAGTGTTGGAATTGCGGAGAAAAGAGTCACTTGAGGCGCGATTGTCGCAGGAACTGGAAATCGACGTACTGTCCGGAATGTGTGCATAGCAGAGTTCCTCGATGCTGGAACTGCGGAAGGAAGGGACATCTGAGTCGTGACTGTAACAGGAAGAACGAAAGCCGATATTGCCGAGATTGCTCAACAGGACTCAAGCAAAGCGATGAGTCTGGACGGTCAAACAAAGCCACTTATTTTTGGAGAACGGCAGCGAAACCAATGGAAAACAAATTTGAAGTTCAGCGGTTGGACTGCAACACTGGTAAATCTGAAACGATCACCGTTGCCAGGTTACATGTTCGTGAGAATAACTTGAGCTTGCAGGGGAAAGTCAATAATCAAGCTTGTAAAATCATCATCGACACTGGAGCTGCTAGGTCGATCCTGAGAGCGGATATGGCAAAGTCCTGGAAGGCGGTAACGGGTGATTCTACGCGAGTTCTTGGTGAAATCGATAGGCCGATACAATTAGGAAATATGGTGTTCGAGCATCAGTTCCTGGTAGCGGAGATAACAGACGAATGCATACTTGGAGTGGACTTCCTGGCCTCTCATGGTTTTAGCCTGGATTTGGGAGAGCGGAAAATCAAGTGGAGGAGCAACGAAGTATCATTAACTTGTCGACCAGGATGGAAATATCGAACAGAAGAACGAGAAGACCACATATGTGTAGCTGCGAGACGAGTAGGCATTTTGGCGGAAACAGAAGAAAAACCGTTAGAGGCATCGCAGAGCGATATAAAATGCAGCGAAGCAAGGAAGAAATTTGCATCCGGATCTGAGCGGAAATGTGTAATGGGCAATATTTCTCAAAGCCTGCATATCAGATCGAAATCAAGGATGTCGCCGGAAGACCAGAAAACAACAACGAATCCAGAGGCAGTGAAGAAAGCGAAGACCGAGCAATTTGATTTGAGAGCGAGTTTGCTTCGATTTCCAAAAAACGTTTTGGACTGGAACGTACAACCGGAATGGGAAGGATCGTACGACGAGCGGCGTGACGAGGGTGGCTGGCGGATGCATCGAAAGCACCAATCGAGAATGAAGGTTAAACATCTAGCTTACACAATGGTTGACGACGAATTTGTTCGGGACGAACAGGTCTAAGGAGGGGGTAGTGTTGCATGCACGCCAAACGAATCGTATGACGTAGTGGCGGCGCCAGAAAATGCTACAAACGGCGAGGAAATACTCGACATACATCTCATACATGTATTTCATTCATGTATTCAAACAACGAAAACAATCCATAGATAAAACGTAGAATAGTCCTCTAGAACGTAACAAGGGAACATTCCAGAACACAAACCTGAGTCATATCTTATATGATGACGGAATTTCCCATTAGTCATTTCGAAGACGGATCCAGAACCCAAGACACATTTCTAGAAAGGCCTAGATGTAGGCAATAATAATTGATTTTTTAAGTATCTTTTACGATTTTCGAAGCATCTATCAATGTCCTTGTGCTCGCGCTTGTTTTTGTTTAAATTGAATAGTTTAGAATTAAAGAAAAAAAATTTTCCTCGATTCCTCCATTCTCGCCATTTTCGGACATTATTGGCCAATCGGTCCCTCCGTTTTCGTAGTTTCGCGTCGTTACTCAACCATTCAGACACATATCAGATAGTGAGTTTTGGTACAATGCGATAGATTGTACTGAGTTAGAAGCAAAAGCTTGTACACGCGAGTTAGTAGTGAGTCAATTTACAGCGAAAAGTCTGTTACGGTGAAATCAGTATCCGGGCGCGGATATTTTGTTTGAAAGCGATAAAGTGAGTGTTTGTAACGCGGAATTATAATATTGCGATAGTAAAGTATAAACGAATAAGTGTTTATAATTATTTGTGTGTTGATAAAAGTGTAATTAGTGTTTTAAGAGAAACTGTTTTATTTCACGAATGTGAAGAATATCGAATCCACGGAAGGTGTTTAACGGTAAAACACAACAATATTGTTTTCTATTCAAGTAGATGGTTTTAACAGTTTCACTAGTCAGACATTAGAACTTAAATTTATCAGTTTGTAGCCTTTAAAGTACAATAGACCTGCAAATTTTGTCAACAAAAACAGAGAAAAAAGATCACCGTTTGTGTGAAACAAACCTACCAAGCTTACTTTAGAATGTGCACAAAAGAGTAAATGTTGGGTGTAAGTCTTGTTTGAAAACTCTACAATGCTGGAACCAAGGAGGACGTAAATGGCTTAAATTTGGAATACCAATGATATAGACTGAATGCCAATGTGGAAGGTATGAACCGGTACAAAAAATGAACTTTGGTTTACCTTAATGTGGAATCGGCTAAGCTCTCAATATAACATTATGAAGAATTGGCAATTCTACTGTTTTCTGGACCATCGACTTCAATTTAAATTTGTCAAAGAAATCAGCTGGAATTGTTGCTTCAAGGCTAAAAGAAAAGCACTGTCTTCAGCCTGGCCTGACTATAATATATTATCGGACCAGAGAGCAAGACATCCTACCTTACCGAAGAAGACAAATTGGTGTTTTGTAACAATGTTTCTGGTCTTTTGAGTTTTATGGATCTTCCTGAATATAAGCCAGAGCATTGGCTACCAGAACATTGGCTGCATTGGCTGCTCAAAAAGAAGTCTGAAATGTGTATTATTGCACATTGGTAATAAATTTGCTTTGGTTCCAAATGGTCATACTACCAAACTTAAGGAAGAAGATTTCGTCCGCACAACATCAATGGTCAGTAGTCGTAGACTTAAAGATGGCAAATTTTTTATTAGGCCAGCAAGGTGGGTGTATTAAACATCCGTTTCCTTTGTCTATTGAATAGTCGCACGAAAAATGAACATTGGGTTAGAAAGGTCTGGCCTTTGAGCGAAAATATGGTGGTAGGAGGGGCAAGTATCGTTAATGAGCCACTGATAAGTCGAGAGAAAATCATTCTTCCACCACTTGACATCAAGCTTGGGCTAATAAAACAGTTTATCAAAAAAGTTTCAGCCCTGCGTATGGAAAAATTAAAAGCAGGCAACTTTGTGCAAATCTGTGCCCTGATAAAAGAGTAGTAGTCGTAACAGTAGTAAGAGTAGTCAATTACTTTTTTTGGGGAATCACAAATCAACAGAATATCCAAAACTAGTTGCTAAAATCCTTCCGAATTTTAGCCGCTTAGGAGTGAATATTAGCGTGAAATTATAATTTTTACATAACCATGTGGACAGATTCCCAGAAAACCTAGGCGATTACAGTGAGAACAAGGAGAATGGTTCCACCAGGACATAGGAGCAATAGAAAAAAGACATCAAGTCCAATGGAACAGCCATACGATGGCAGCCTATTATTAAACTTTTATAAGGGAGTGTCTTGAGCAAAAACGCGGAAGTATAGCCTACAGAAAAAGTTGTTTGTTATTTTTCTTTCGATTATTTGTTTTAGGAGCAGGCGTTAATAATTTTATAATCATTTTTTTTCCTTTCGTCCTCCACAAAATCGAAGTGTCGCGTTACATCACTCAATTGACAGAGTCGTCTGCGATGAAAATGTTAGTCTTTCACTGCGAAATTCGCGTACAATCGTTTTCGTGGTTAGCAATATTTATTTATATATTTACATATCCAATAATAAAAATATACATTTTTAAATGTATATATTTTTTTTATTTGAATATTTTTCAGTAAAGTAGTTAATAGTGTTTATCTCACAAACTAGAGTCAATTTGACAAATCTGATATTTTTCTCGTATTCAGCATACCAAACTTATACAAAATTGACTTCAACCGCAAAATAACTGTTCCTCAGTGTAAACATTTATTAAAGCTGCAAATTTGTTCTGGATACCAATGCTTCCAGCCTCTGGAGCAAGATGCTATGATACAAATATCGCCGCTATAAATTTGCCTCGATCTAGTTCACTATTTATGTCATGAACTGCATTTAGCATCGCCGCCAATTTGCTGCTACGTTCTTGGAATCCATATTGCATTGGCGTTAAAATTGTATTGGAACTAAGGAACTGTAGTATTTGTGCTTGTACCACTCTTTCAAATACTTAACTCATAACACTGTTCACGGCTATTAGGCGATAATTTAAAGGATCTGTTAGCATACTTTCTTTGACCTAGTTTATGCGAGATCCCAATGTAATCCCGATTTGGGATTATACCAGTCAGAACGTCGTATAAACGGTCAAATTCGGATTTCAGCTTAAACCCGAACAGTTGGGTGTACGCCCGATGACTATTTGTGAGTGTGCATAAAAATGTCTGGCCATTTGAGCTGTTTGGTTAAAATCTTATAAATCAATTTACTTCGTTCAAGCAATATAAGTTTGTTGATATTTGGAACACCAGTTCTAGCTTAAACCGCTGAATTGGGGTAAGTGTGGGCATTTTATGAATTATTTTGATAGCTTTGGTAATAAGTCTTCTAATATGCTGGATGCGGTGTTTGAAAGCCTGGCTCCACAACAATACTCCATATGTGATTAAGGAAACAATATAGGCATGGTAAATCGATTCCTTATCCTCAGAATAGAGAAGAAGGCTATCGTCCGCAAAAAACACAATTATACACGACAGCTGAATGTCATGTATGCTGTTCACGTATAGCAAAAATAGAAGCGGGCCGAGGATAGATCATTGTGGTACACCGATATTTATTTCACATTCTTGGCTAGTAGTTTCTGACTAGTAGCTTTATTTTATCCCCAAATCCGTATTTGCTTAATTGCTCAAGTAAAATTCTATGTTCGATGGTGTCGAAAGCTTGTTGCAAGTCAACGAAAATAGCTGCAGGATAACTAACGCATTCTATTCAGGTATTTTCTGAAGTAACCGTGCCCTGTCAAGAATTGACAAAGTTAAAAGTTTATCTGGCCGTGGCTCAGGCTAAGCCAAAGCTCAATAAGACCAATTAGTTTAGCCTTCCAGCGTCCTTTATCACTTTCACTCCAACGTTGTTGCCAAAGTTGGACGGTAAGCGTATGCGCGTGCATCAGAGCCTCAGTTCTGCCCAGCTCTGAGCGAAAGAGGTACCCTTCCTTGCGTTCTCGCGCTAGTAGGTCGATCGCGATTACTCCGGAAACATCCATCACTGCCTCTTCTGAGACCGTGCAGTAGCTACAAGCGATACGCAGGGCACTCTTGCACTGGACATTGGCTATGCACTTCCGGAACTTCTCAGTTCGGAGCGCATCTCCCCAGATTTCGGCTCCATGTAGCAAGATGGAATCGGCCGTTACCATCAGCAGCCACTGTCGCATCTCACTGGGTCCGCCGATGTTTGCCATTAGCCTACTCAGCGAAGTGACGACTACTAAAGCCATGTCACATGCCCTGCGGATATGATCCCAATACGCCAGCTTGGTGTCCAGGGTCACTTGCAGATACCTGACCGACTTGCTGGTCTGGACCTCGACAGAGCCAACTGTAATATGTGTGTCAGTTGGTATCCTCCGCTTCGTCAGCATAACAATCTC